>VZQC01006227.1:3382109-3450837 GCA_009823505.1 Rhizomys pruinosus | reverse complement strand
TCACAGGCAATGCAAAATGATAAAAAATGGGACCAATTAGCATACAACACATTTCAATCAAGAAGGTAAGGAAAGGAAGTGAAATATGTCCTTCCAGATAAAGTAAAAATTGGAGGAATTGACAGATCAAAGAATATAATTTGAAGATATTAACAGCGCGCGAGAAGCTAATTAACAAAAAAAAGGCTTCAAATAGCAGATCCTTAATGTAAACACACTTTATTTAATACAAATATACACAAAACCTGAATATTTAAATTGTGTAACAACCATGGAAAAACAAAATATATTTGCGCAAACAATCTATGAAAAGTCAACCCACGTCCGTATCATAGGAATTGTACCGAGGAAGGAGAAGAATCCAAGAGATATTAGTAATTTGTATTCAGATCTTTCAACAGAAATAATTAGATTGATAAATACTAACCCACCAAAACTAAAAATAGACAAAACCCATTATACAAATACAGAAGTTCAACCATAGGAAACCCTTCAAACGAGACAACAGAAAGAAACTCCCCAAATAATAAAGGATAAAATGCAATAAGTGCAACATTAACAGATACTTAGGATGCCAAATAGAGATCTAGGAATCCTACAAAGAAACAGTCACATACAAAGGGAAAATGTCCAATCAGTATTAACAATGTACTGTCGATCGACTCTCAACCACTTTGTAATAGTCAAGAAGTAACTATGGAGCTAAAGCATTCCCATGTAAACTACGGATGCCACCAGAATAACTTTACCAGCAAAAAATGATTATGGCTATAGAGAGGAGAGAAGAAATCTTCCATGACATAAACAAGAATGATGGAATACATGTCTGGAAAACCAACTCTTCATAAAATACTTGAAGCAAATTCAAAGGGTATCAGGAAGAGAGGAGCAACATTCCTCAAACACCTAGAAGAAACTAATAAAACTAACCATATAGGCAAAATCAGAGGGCTAGAAGCCCAAATGGATAATAAAATGAGGAAGCAACATCCAATCTCTTCAATTATAACCTTAAATATTAATGGCTAAACTCCCAATCAAAAGGCATAGACTGGGAGAATGGATTAGGAAAACAAAACCCATCTATATGCTGTCTACAAGAAACCCATCTCAATTTCAAGGATAGCACCAACTTAAGGTGAAGGGATGGAAGAAAGTATTCCAAGCAAATGGTTCAAAAAGAAAAGCAGGTGTGGCTATTCTAATATCAGACAAAAAAGGCTTCAAAGCAAAAGAAATCAAAAAGAGACAAAGAGGGCCACTACATCTTTTATTAAAGGAACAATTGACATGAAGATTTCACAATTATAAATATATATGCACCAAACACCGGGTGCACAAACTTTATAAAGACAATTCTTCAGGATTCCAAGGACAGATTAACCCAGCACACTAATACTAGGGGACTTCATACCCAATTAAGTCCCCTAGACAGTCAACAGGACAAAAGATAACAGAGACATCTGAACTATGACACAATACAATCCAAATGGACCTCCACAGACATCTACGAATATTTCACCCAACCAACCAGAGAATACACTTTTACTCAGCACCTCACGGAACATTTCTCAAAATAGCCATATACTGGGACACAGGGAAAATCAACAAATATAAAAAAGATTGACATTAATTCATGCATTCTATCAGACCACAGTGCAATAAACTCAATATCAACACCAGAATAAACCCTACATCTACAGGAACACATGGAGACTAAACAACACTCTCCTGAAATAATGAGTGGGTCAAGGAAGAAATAAAGAAAGAATAAAAACATTCCTGGAACTGAATGACAATGAATAAACACAACAGCACAAATCTATGGGACACTTTAAAAAGCAGTCCTAAGAAGGGAAGTTTATAGCTCTAAGTGCCTACATTAAAAAAAACAGAAAGAACAGTGAATAGACCTAACACGCAGCTAAAAATACTTGAGAAACAAACAAAATGAAACCCTAAACGGAGCAGACAAGAAGAAATAACAAAAACAAGCAGAGTCAATGAATTAACAAAGAAACCATAAAAATCAAAATGAATCCAAAAGCTGGTTCTTTGAGAGAATAAACAGATATGACAGACCTCTAGCCCAGTTAACCAAAGAAAAGAGGAACAACTCCAAATCAAAATAGAATCAGTGATGAAGGGAAACATCACAACAGACAATGAAAAAATCCAGACAATCAAACGGACTACTTCAAAACTTATACCTACTAAGTTTGAAAACCTAGAGAGAAGTGATGAATATCTGAATCCTGGAAATCCCAAAAGCTGACCAAGAAGAGATTTGACAGCCTAAACAGACACCATAGTACAGGAAGAAATCGAAGATGTAATAGAGCCTCCCAACCAAAAAAGCCCAGCGCCCGGATGGTTTCAGGAAGAATTTTCATAAAATATTTCGAAAAGACATACAACCATTACTACTTCAATTGTTTAGAAGGATACAAACAGGAGTTCTCTCAGAAATTCCTTCTATGGTAGCCAGCATTACGCTACTACCAAAACCAGGGCAAAGATACAACCAAAAAGGAGAACTAATAGACCCATCTCCCTAATGAACACAGATGCCAAAATTCTAAACAGGATTCTGGCAAATCGCATACAGACTCACATCAAAAATCCATCCACATGAACCAAGTTGGATTCATACCGAGATGCAGGGATGGTTCAACATACAAAACTCAATAAACTCATCAAACATATCAACTGGACTGAAAGACAAAAACCACAAACCATCATTTCAATTGATCGGAGAAAAGCCTTTGACAAAATCCAGCATCCTTTCAATGTTTAAATCTGGAGGGAATTGGCCTAGAGGGATCATTCCTCAATGTAATCAAAGCCATATACAGGAAACCCACAGCCAATACATCCTAAAATGGGGAAATGACAGAAGCATTCCCCTTGAAGGTAGGAACTCGGCAAGGCTGCCCCCTGTCACCACTCCTCTTCAATATAGGTGAATGAAACCTTGAAGGCAATAAGGCAAGAAGGAAATTAAAGGAGTCTAATTGGAAAAGAGGAAGTCAAGCTATCCCTTTTTGATCTACCTTAAGGGATCGCTAAAAAAAAAACTCCACCAGAAACTCTTAGAAAATTAAGAGCTTTGGTAAAGTGGAGGATACAAAATAAATCTAGAAAAATCAGTAAGCCTTTCTTTACAACAAAAACAACTGAAGAAGGATAACAAGGAGACCTTCCCACTCACAAATAGCCTCAAAAAAATAAAATACCTAGGAAACTAACCAAGACACCAAGGATCTCTACAACAAAATTTTAAACCCCTGAAAAAGGAAATTGAGAAGACATCAGAAGATGGACAAACCTCTCCATGCTCATGGATTGGGAAAATAAATATAGTAAAAATGTCCATCCTACCCAAACTAGTGTAGATTTAACAAACACAATCAAAAATCCCCAAGAGTTTCTCACCAGGCTGGAAAAAAAATCCTCATTTCATTTGGAAAAACAAAAACCCCGAATAGCCAAAGCAATCCTGAGTGAAAAAGAGCAATACGGGGGGATCGCTATACCAAGCATCAAAACTATACTACAGGGCTATAGTCATAAAAACAGCTTGGTACTTGGCACAAAACAGACCAGGGGACCAATGGAATAAAACTGTAAATTCCAAACCTGAGCTCAATACAATTTCAGCCACCTCATATTTGACAAGGGGGCCAAAATACACAATGGAGGAAAGACAGCAATCTTCAGCAAGTGGTGTTGGCAAACTGGATCACCACTTGTAGAAGAATGAAATTAAACCTACACCTCTCCCTTTGTACAAAGGTCAACTCGATTGGATCAAAGACTCAATGTGAAACCCAAACTGCTGGAGGTGATAGAAGAAGAAGCTTGGCAGCAGAACTACAAGACATAGGTGTAGGAAAAGACTTTCTAAATCAGACAGCAGCATGCACAAGAAATAAGAATCGACAATTGACAAAATTGGGACCTCTTAAACTCAAAAGCTTCGTGTACATCAAAGGAAGCAATACAGGAAGTGAGGAGAAGACCACAGAGTGGGAGGAACCTTCACAGCAGATACATCTGACAAAGCATTAATTTCCAAGATAAACAAGCTACTCAAAAAACAAAAGAAGAAAAGAAAACAGAATGAATCACTCAAAAGATGGAGCAAAGAGTCTGAAATAGAGGGACTTCGCCAGAGTGAGGAGTTAGAGAATGCTGAGAAACATCTTAAGAAACTGTTCCAACATTCTGATATATTAAGGAAATGCAATTTAAAGACCACTTAGATATCATTACTCCAATAAGACTGGCTAGGATCAGGAACTACGATGTTACCAAATGCTGGAGAGGTTGCGGGGAAAGGGGAAACTCATCCTTGCTGTGGAAATGTAAACTAGTAACAGCCACTACTGGAAAACAGTGTGAGAGAAACCCTTAAAAGACTCAAAATGAGCCTTCCTTTGACCCAGTCATAACCACTCCTGGGTATATACCCAACAGACACACAACTTACTGCAAAGATACATGCATGCAGCTATGTTATTGCAGCTGCTTGTTCACAATTAGCAAAAAGCTGGAACGACCCAGGTGCCCCTCAACTGACGAGTGGATAGAGAAAGATGATGACCATTATACAATGGAGTTATGCAGCAGTAAAGAGGGACAACATCTGAACTTTGCAGGTAAATGGATGGGAGCTGGGAAGACATTATGTTAAGAAAGTAACACAGTACCCAGAAAAAAACCGAAAATTGGTGTCCCTCATATGTGGAATGCTATGTACACAACAACCCCAGATATAAATATTTCTCTGGAGAGGGATGCATAATAAAAAACAACAACAGAAAGAACTGCATCAGAAATGTTACTGAAATGGTGAATTGGAAAGGGATGGGTGGGAGAGGAGACACGGATGTATATTCAATCAAGGCTATTTAATGATGTGAAGTTCAGCAAGTACTCAGTTTCACCTAGACACTGTCATACAGGATAGCATGTGTGTTTTAGGACTTAGTTAAAATAATTTATGTGTATATTAAACAAAACATTGGTTTACAGACTGATAAAAACGGTAATGCATCTGAGTTAAAATGTAGATATATTTTGCTGTTGTCCACAATTTTGTTTTACACAAAATCTCCAGACAATAACTTTGGGATTGGCACATATCAAATGTTGTCTATAAATTCTTCTGTTGTCAGGTATCACCTTGTAGCATTCTCTTTAATGCATGGAATTTAAAGCAAAAATTAAGTTTGCTTCCCATTAATCATTATAGCACCACAAAACAGCATGGGTGAATTGAAGAAATTCTGTGCTTGATTCCACCCTATTTATGTATTAATACAACTGTTTTCTGGAGACTCATGGGTAAAAAAAAAAATAAAAAAAAGGGTAAAAAATGAAACAAAAAACCTTGCAATTCAAATATCTTAAAACTAACTAATGGAAGAGATTTGTTTGTTCTCACAGGACAAAATGTTCACCAACTTACGGTGAGAAAGAAAGAATACAGCTTTGCATTGTGAGTAGGATGTTACCAAAAAGTGGCAACTGAAGGTTGACCCGTCTGAACACTGAAAGAAGAAAAGCCTCAGGATTGCCATAAACATCGAACCCTTCTGTGGATCCTACATGAAACAACTATCTATAATGAGTCCTAATGAAACTTTACCTTCTAGGTGCACAAAGGTTTTAATATGACTTCTTGCCTCCCCCCCCATAGAACAAGGAAGAAAATATGCACGATGATGATGTCATTTTTCCAACTGTAAATTGGAACAACTCTTATAGAGTAATCTCTTATAAAGACCGGTAAAAATGCCTTCTTGTAATGACTAATAGACATAAAACTGTGAAAAGGATTATACTCTGTCAGAACCAAATATAATACTATAAGTCCCTTGGGCTATGCACTTAGGCAAAGTATATTAATAGGAGAGCTCTGATATCAGCATGGATTGTTCTACAGGGGATTTGGCCAGGGATCCCAAAGGCCCCCACAAAAGTAAGGGCTCCTTGCCCTAATTTGGGATACCTGCAGGAGGAGAGGCGATAAGACCCTGCTGCAGAAGACCTGACGTTAACATGGGAGGGATGTATTGGACCGCACATTGCAAGGGTACAGATGGCCTCTGATGCCAGAGGAGTGTTCCCAGCCACTAAACCAATTAAAGCAAATACGGGTCTCCCTATTACAAGCAAGACTCCACCATCAGCACCAGCTACAACTTCACCTGCCTGAATGGAAATACTGTGCAGCAGAGGCAGCCATGTGCTGGTATATCCCAAATCTAATTGGCTGTTGGCTCTCTCCTTGGAGGAATAACCCATGGCTATTGCCACAGCTACATCCTCTAACAGGTTAGGAGAATGTACATAAGCACCAGTAAGACCCTATTATATTTATCAGGGGGTAAAAAATAAAATTCATGAATTAAGCATATCACCCAAACATATGTTTCTATGCCAAAGTACCTACCATAACTATTAGTGCTGCTTAAAATACCTATATATCTAATTGCTTGTGCTTCATTAGTAGGATACGAAAGGTTACTGCCTGAACAAACTGTCAGCCCATGAAAGGAAACGACCAGAAGTTGACCAGAATCCAAGCAACAGCTCCGAGAGAGAGGACCAGTTTACTTCTCATCCACCTGTGCCTCCTTTTCTAAGCTCTAGGGATATCATCTGCGGAAGAAGGGGACGTGGTAGAATGTAAAGGCTGTGCGATTGGGGTGAACGGTGAATATTATCAGCGATGTAGTCTGGACACTCATTTGATCTACTGAATTGAACAAACAACCTGTCTCACCTCCACTGAATGGTGGGACTGTGGGGGTTGGGCACAACAGTCTATAGTAATGGTTTTGCACGAAGGATTGCTTATACTCAATGTATCACTTAAGTCTATAAAAAATGAAAAAATAAACCTGAAAGATCAGGACAGTTATGGCAGAATATCATGATCTGGGATGGGTGGGGGTGGGGGGGAAGGAAAGGGAAATATGCCTGATCTGAATTGGAAAATATGTATAAAATGCACAAACCATCAATAAAAAATTAAAAAAAAAAAAAAAAAAAAAAAAAAAAAAAAAAAAATTTCATGAGGACTATTCTAAAATTAAAAGGATTCACTGAAGAGTAAGAGAACTCCTACTACTTGAGTTTTGTTAAATGACCATGGATTTAAAATTTTAAAAGACTGGATTATCTTCAAGATGTAAAAATTTACTGATTTATCCAAAATTCAGGAATTTTCAACAAGAAGATAATTTTTTTGAGGTACATTTATATGATTCTTTTTTTTTTAATTTTTTTTTTTTTTTATTAATTTTATTTAGTTCTGTATGTGTATGGATGTATTGCCTGCATGCAAGTCTGTGCACCTGTGTCGTGCAACGCCGCGGAGGTCGAGGTCAGAAGAGGGTCTCGGATTCCCCTGGAGCTGGAGTTCTCCTGGAATTGGAGTTTCAGATGGCTCTCGGCCGCCATGTGGGTGCTGGGGATAGAACCCGGGTCCTCTGTAAGAGCAGTCGGTGCTCTTAACCGCTAGGCCATCTCTCCAGCCCGATAATGATTCTTAAATCACGTACATTTTCCTTTTTCTGGTGGCAAATATCAATTCTGGCTCTTTCTATGTTTCAGCTGAATATATAGACTTTTTCTCAACTTTTACACATTTCACAAGTTAATATTTTATGAAAATATAGGCCTTTATTTTATTTGTATTGAATTTAGTATAGATATTTTTCCACTTTTGCTGTGTTTAATATATTGATGGAAGCACTTTGATTAAAGCATAATACAATGGCAAATGTGTTACTAGCCCTAATCTTTCAATTTTCAATATATCTTGGGAGAAATGTAGCAATTCATATTATGTGTGATAAACACCATTATTTTGAGTTGTTAATCCTATAGTAGGTAGATCACCCAAGCTGAGAAGAGTGAGCCCAGATATAATTCCATTTTCTCTAGTCATTGACATAAATTGCCACCCATGTAAAGTAGGCCTCTACATCTTGTTCTACTTTTAGTATTTGTCATGTTCATTAATATTTTAAACATCTTTTTACAATGAAAACATAAAATGATACACAATGGAGTATCATGTGATGTTTTGATATATGCATTCATTTTTAAATTTTGTTTCTGTTTTTTGAGACAGGGTCTCCCTGTAGCCCCAGCTGTCCTGGAACTCACTATGTAGACTAGACTGGCCTTGAACTCACAGAGATCTGCTTGTCTTTGCCTCCTGAATGCTGGGATCAAAGACATATACCACCAGGCTGGCATGTATATTCATTTTGTAGTTTTCAAACATGGATTAACCATCTCCCCAACCTTTATCATTTCTTTTTAGTAAAAACCTTCTAAACCCTTCTTCTAGCCTTTTTTTTTTTTGAAACATACAGTACCTTATTGCTATCTACTATCATGCTTCTGTTCATTGGAACCTAGGAACCCTTATCAAAGTATTACCTATACCCATTGATCACTTTCCCCAGTCTCTACTTCTCTCAACTCAGCCTCTGGTAATCATTAATCTATGAAATCCACTCCTTTGGGTTATGTATGAGTAACATTTTTCTCTGTATCTAATCTCTGCCTAACATAATAAAATCCACTTCCATTTGTCTTGCTGGACATAAAAGTACTTGATACATTTAATAACCAAAGAGGCTTCTCTCAAGTATATGCTCAATATTTTCCTCCTTCATCAACTGATGGGTATTTGTGGTTTTATACCTTGGATTCTGCAGATAATGCTGCAGTAAATATGGCAATGCAAATATCTCTTAAACTGTTTTTGAAAATGGTTCTGTTAACTTACATCCCCACTAATAATGGCAAGGGCTTCCCTTGCTTTTTATTCTTTCCAGAATTTGCTATCTTTTGCATTTTTGCTAATGGCCATTCCTAGAGGAAAGCAATACCTGTAGTGGTTTTGAATGCATTTCCTTGATGATTAGTGAGTTTCAGTACCTTTTCAGAAACCTTTGTACAACTGTATATATTCTTTTAAAAATATCTAAGTAGGTGGGTTGAAAGTTTTCAAATTCTATTTATTCAGCTGTTGGGACCCTTTATATATTTTGCATCCTAATCCCTTGTCAAATGCACATCTGGCAAGTGTTTTCTTTCCACATTTCTTTCTTTCCCTCCCTCCCCTCCCTCCCTCCCTCCTTCCCTCCCTCCCTCCCTCCCTCCCTCCCTCCCTCCCTCCCTTCCTTCCTTTCTTCCTTTTTTAACAAGAGCAAACCAAGCAAGTTTATGAATGGAAGCAGTGAACATGATGCAGGAAGAACCTCAACAAAGGAAATTCAAAACAGTGATCTAGAACTCTGATATCATTAATAATAAACAGTTCGATTTTAGAGATGTGACCAGGCAGACAACAAGTTTTGCTTTTTTCTTCCAGGGGTGGGGTATTATGTACACTGTTTATGAGCATAAACTGATGAAGTAAGTTTTGTAGATTCCTCTAGTGCCACGCCTAAGCAGGAACAGATCTCTTTAGTGATTAACTTCTGTCCTTACTAGTAGATCCAGGACTACAATTTTATGTCCTATTTTTAGGCAAATGGGGGGAGGGCAGCAAACCTCTTTGACTGCTAATTTTTAACTGACTTCAGTTCAAAAATGTTTTTGTTAAAGACACTTAATTTGGGATGATATATTCTGGCTTCCTTCATACCACACAGAAGCATCACAAAAACATTGAAGTGTTAGAGACAGGCAAGAAATGAGAATTCTTTTAGGATACATATATACAATAAGAAACAAAAGCAAACCATTTCACATACTATTTATACATTAATCATAAACTGTAGCAATAAAGTCTTTCTGAACATTGGCAAGAAAAGCTGAAAATTGTTGACCTTCCTTATGCTCTCTTGAAATTCTGCTAGGCACTCGAGGTGAGGAACACTATGTGATACTTCATATTCCTTTGCTTCATTTAGACTCAGGGAAAACATAAATGTGTTCTCAGGATTCTTCAGGGCAATATTAATGAATATATACTGTGATTTATCACCATAAAGTTTTCTAATTTCTAGTCCAAGTCATTCTTTATACAAGTCTGCTGATTTCTGAAGCCTTTTCATCCTCTCTTCATTAGCTTTGTTAGCAGTGGAAATGGTTTCTTCATCCTAGAATATTCTTCCATAAGATCCTCGATATTTGCCATCAGACTTTCCTGCTTTTTGCCTTTTACTTGACAATCATCTTTAAGAAGTTAGCTTTCTTTTCCTAGATGAGCTTATTGTGCTTGCAGACCTCTGAGACACATGCTTGAGTTGGATTTCTGAAGGGACATTAGATTGCCAATTCTCCTGAAATCCCATAGTTAATGCAGTCCCAAGGGGAATGTAGAGGGTAGACAGGAGGGGACAGAAGTTCTAACCAAATTTATCACCAAAGTCACCTAAGAATACACAGATGAGAAGAGTCAGAAAAAGGCAGAAGCTAAAACAACAAGGTAAGGGTCTTGCCTTGAAGCTAAGGCCTTCTTGATGGACACACAAATGCAGTAATTGAGTGCTAGTTAGAAACCTTAACAAAAAAGCATCCCAAGCAATAGCTGATACATACATATATATATATATATATATATATATAAATTTATATATATATATATATGTATAATATATATAATAATTTATATATATATATAATTTATATATATATTTATATATATATATATAAAGTTAATATGACAAGGAATAAAAAAATAGTGATAAAGGGGGTAGAGTGGGAGCTGGAATTTAAACCCCAGTTTTCTGCAATAACAGCCAGTGCTCTTAACTGCTTAATATCTCTCCAGCCTGAGGTTGATATTCCAGAAACATCCTCAATCTTTCTTTATTCTTCCTTTAATTTCAAAGACAGCTTTTCTAAGAGTACTTTACTGGAGTCTTTGTAGGCATCTCTTAGCCCCAGCCTCTGACTAGGGTTTTCACTGAGACTGTTTCTGAACCTATTTCCAAACTCATTTATGCTTTTATCCAAGAGTTCCAGCTCATCTTTTACCATTGTGTAAGATGCTGCTGGATGCTGCTCAGCCTTCCAAATTTCTAAGTCATCTCTCCTTTTTGTTGTTTCCTTTTCTTTGCAGAAGCTTTATATTTCGTAAAATCCATTTTATCCAATTTTGATTTCTGTGCTTCTGAGGACATAGCCTAGAAACTAGTGGCCCTTCCAATGCCTCTCTCCTACATTTTATTCTTCTATTTTCAGTGTCAGATATCACATTTCAATTTCAACCACTTGTTAGTTTTTGTAACTGGAGTAGGTTTCTCTCTTCATTCTTCTCTGTGTGTGGGTATTCAAATTTCCCAGAAATCTGTATTAATAAACAATCTGTTTTTTAACACGTTTGTTTAAATCAGAGGATTTTCAACTCTTTGTTCATTGAATATTTACCATTTAATTTGTGTGGAAGTTCATAAATACCGTGACTTCCTCCCAGAACACAGAGGTGGGGAAGCACAGGAATCTTTGAGTCTTCAGGTGAAATGTTCAATGTACTAAAAGTAACCTGGATTAAAATCTCTATGGAAGACTATTATACATGCCGTTGGAAGAAGTAGTCATCAGAGACAAATCATTCACAGACAGCATCAAAAAAGCTACCAATAATATTTACACAGATAGATGCTGCACATTAGAAAGGTGAGCAGATTAAGGACTACAGGCCTCCCCAGATAGGGCATTTATCCTCAACTCAAGACTTCAAAAACCCTGTTAAATTTAACATTTGAGGTCCTAAACTAAGTCCTAAGTGAGAGGGTATATTTCAGAAGCCCTAGCCAACTTATTCTGGATGTATGTTATGGCACTATCTTACTATTTTATGATACTAAGCGTTAAGAGTTATGTGGAAGTGTCTACTATCCCAGTCCATCATGATTGATAGTAGCTTGTGTATCTGTTTCCATGAATATATCTCCAGTCCTTGAGATATGCTAAACTGATTACCAGGTAAAAATTCTGATCATTTTTTACATTTGGAAATGCAATTACTCAAGGAAAATCATTGAAGCACACATGGTAAAACAATCATAATAATAATGCAACTATTTATTGTGTCTTCTTAAACTCTATTAAAACTAAAAATAAAAATTCTTTAAATGATATTTATTTTTCGCTGAATAGACACAGCATCTCACTTGGAAATATCTTGATCAAATTTTATTAGTATTTTTGGTATTGCCATATTCCTGTTAATGTTAATAACCTACTATCTGTCTCATATTTTCCATTTATTTCGTCTATTTAAGCTCCCTCACTGCAAGAACAAATTTCTACTGTTTTGCATTCCTGGTTACTTTCACAAACTTTATAAACACTGTATACAGATGATAGGGAAGTCACTCCAATTTACAGTTAAAGGTCATTTAGCCAAATAAGAAAATCAAATGTATCTTAAAGCCATACTTTAAGCTTTAAATATTTAATTTTGGAGAGAGAGACATGTACAGTGACCTTTCCTTCCCACATTTTGCATTTGTTTTTCACAAGACCAAATTCATGTGTTCTAATCAAGGGCCATCTGCTGACAGCAACACCCATTGGTCCTATATTTTTCAAATAGCTTATTTTTCATCCTTGAAACTGTCTAGTAATCCCCATCTTCAAAAAACAAACCAAGCAGGACCAGTCCTTCGCAAATGGTCTATATTCATATAAATTGGCAAACCATGGTAGACAAGAAACTTTGAAATATAAGATTACAGAATGTCAAAATATGAATCTAAAAGGTCACATCTTCCACTTGCACTATGCAGTCATTCTATAGTTCTGGTGAATGATAATCGTCATAGTACCTTTTTGTTGTTTTCTGCATTTTTTATTTATAATTGCAAATAAACATAAATAATACTAACTCCAATTAATCACTAATACAATTTTGCTTATAATGAAGAAATTAGACAAATTTAAAGGTCATAATTTAATCTTTCAAAAATCATGCTGCCACAATGGTGTTTCTGGTAAATAATTAATCAATTAATATTTCAACCAGAGACTAGAATATAACATTATTGCATTTTGCTGATGTATGTCTAGAATTTTATAAGTCAGTTGTACCATTTCTCTTCCAGAATTCTAAGTTTAATAGTACTATCCTAAGTTTAATAGTATTAAATACTTCTTATTCTGCTAACTCTGATATTTATTTAGTCACTTGGTGTAATGTACAGCTATCATTGCAATTATGTTTCTTTGCTGTGGAATTTTTTTTTATTTCATAGCACTTTTTAATGTTATTATATTATTTTTTATGTTTAAGAATTCACATTTTCTCCCTTTAATTTTATATTACTCTAAAATATGAATACATGCCCTCCACCCATATACTATAATTATAGAGTCTGAAAATAAGTGGTAGGTCGATTAAGCCTGTTAAGAGATTTACATTATAGCAATACACAGTTGCTTTCAGGTAAAAAGTAATATAATAGTAATGTTGTTCAGCTTGCCTTTCAACTGGGGATTTGGTGTTAGCATCCACAAATGAGGGAACCATTTGCTGTTTGCTTTTCTGGGACTGTTACTTCATTTAGCATAATGGCTTTGCGTTCCATCCATTTACCTGCAAAGTTCATGATGACATGCAGGTAAATGCAGGTAAAGAACTACCACTGAACAGTATCCATTGTATAGATATACCACATTTTTGTTATCCACTCCTCTGTTGAGGGGCATTTGGGTTGCTTCCAGCTCTTAGATATTGTGACGCGAGCTGCAATAAACATACATGTGCCTGTATACTTGCAGTAGGATGAGTCTTGTGGATATATACCCAGGAGTGGTATGGCTGCGTCAGGTGGTAGGCTCATTTTGAGTCTTTTAAGGGTCTTCTACACTGCTTTCCACAGTGGCTGCAAGAGTTTACATTCCCACCAGCAGTGGATGAATGATCCCCTTTCCTCACAACCTCTTCAGCATTTGGTGTCTTTTGTTTTCTTGATCTTAACCAGTCTGATGGAGTGAGATGGTTTTTGAGAGTGGTTTTAATTTTTATTTCCTTAATTATTAATGATGTTGAACACTTTTTAAGATGTTTATCAGCCGTTTTTACTTCCTTACTGGTGAAGTCTCTGTTCAGATCTTTTGAGTAGGTCATTTGTTTTCTTACTTCTTTGATTTTGAGTAGTCTATATATTCTGGATGTTAATGCTCTGTCAGATGTATCATCATAGTACCTTTACAAGAAGACAAGAAGGTAAGAGGACCACGAGCAGCTCATTTTATGATGGGTAGCTGTAGGTTTTTAGCACTACAGCCTTTCATTAGCATGGTATTTATATCACTGTCACCTAACCTCAGATAATATTTCCAACATTTTAATTATTATTTTTCATGTGTATGAAGGTACTGTCTGCATGTAGGTTGGTGCACCCATGTCGTGCAATGCTGCAGAGGTCAGAAGAGGGCGTCGGATTCCCCTGTAACTGGAGTTAAAGATGGTTCTTAGCCACCACGTGGGTGCTGGGAATTGAACCCGGGTCCTCTGCAAGAGCAGTCGGTGCTCTTAACTGCTGAGCCATCTCTCCAGCCCCAATATTTCTAACTTTTACAGTGATATATAGCAACCAATGCTGCTCAAGTGTCTCTGTCTGGTATGACCAATGCTGTCTCTGTGATCTCAATTAGTCTATGTATTTTGGATTAGAGAGATAAGAAAATCTTTCTTTTTCTCTGCAATATTACAAATTGCACATGCTTCTTTAAATTATATCTCCTGATTTTTATTTTTTTATTTAAAATTTTTGGGTAGTTTGATTTGTGATATTTTGTGTCTTGTTATTGTATTTCATTTGTAGTTGACATATGTGTCATCCTGTTGTGTAGCAATTTGTTTTGGCTAACTTTTAATAAAACTTTGTAGGAATATACCATCATTTGTTTTCTCACAAAAATCAGTTAAAATAATTAGAAAGCACTGCTGAATATGTATGTGCCACCACATCTGTCAATCATCCAGATGGATAGAAACCGAAGAGTGAAATTTTTTTAATATAATACTTTTATGGTTTCTCACTGGTGAAGTCTCTGTTCAGCTCTTTTTTGAGTGAGTCATTTGTTTTCTTACTTCTTTGTTTTTTTGTGTAGTATATATTTTCTGGATTTTTTGTTCTGTCAGATGTATCACTGATGAAGGTTTTCTCCCACACTGTGGGTTTTCTCTTCACTTCCTAGATTTTTTCTTTCTATGTTCAGAAACTTTTGAGTTTGATGAGCTCCCACTTATCAGCTGTTGACCTTATTTCCTGCACAGCTGCTCTTTGATTTAGAAAGACTTTTCCTACTCCTATCTCTTGTAGATTGCTACCAACATTTTCTCCTATCACGTTCAGAGTTCCAGGTTTCACATTGAGGTCTTTGATCCATTTGGAGTTGATTTTTGTGCAGGGTAAGAGATAGGGGTTTATTTTTTTTCTTCTGCAAATGGTGATCCAGTTTTGCCAGCACCATTTGCTGAACATGCTATCTTCCTCCACTGAGCTTTTTTGACCCCTTTATTGAATATGAGGTGGGTCAAATTGTATGAGCTCAAGTTTGGATCTTCAATTTTGTTCCATTGGTCAACAAGTCTGTTTTTGTGCCAGTACCAGACTGTCTTTATGACTATAGCCTTGTAATAGAGCTTGAAGTCTGGTAAGGTGATCCCTCCTGTATTACATTTTTCACTCAGGGTTGCTTTAGCTGTTCAGGATCCTTTGTTTTTCCATATGAATTTAGGGATTTTTTTTCCAAGTCTCTGAAGAAACTCTTGGGCATATTAATTGCGTTTTCATTGAATCTGCATATTAATTTGGGTAGAACGGACACTTTTACTACATTATTTTTTTCCAATCCATGAGAATGGGACGTCTTTCCATCTTTTGTTTTCACTTGTGAAGTCTCTGTTCAGCACTTTACTCCTTATCTTTATGAGTCAATTGTTTTCATATGTCTGTTTCTTTTTTTATGTATGTTATAGTTTGCAGTTCAGTCTTTGTTTCTTGAGTAGTTTATATATTCTTGACATTAATGCTCTGTCAGATATATCACTGGTGAAGGTTTTCTCCCACTCTGTGGGTTTTCTCTTTACTTATGATTGTTTCTTTCACTGTACAGAAGCTTTTGAGTTTAATGAGATCCCACTTATCAATTGTTGACCTTAATGTTTTCTTCTATCACCTTCAAAGTCTTGGGTTTTATGTTGAGGTCTTTGATCCATTTGGAGTTGATTTTTGTACAGGGTGGGAGGTAGAGGTTTAATTTTATTCTTCTACAAGTGGTGATCCAGTTTTGCCAGCATCATTTACTGAAGATGCTGTCTTTCCTCCATTGAGTCTTTTTGGCCCTTATGTCAAATATGAGATGGCTGAAACTGTATGTGCTCATGTTTGGATCTTAAATTTTGTTCCATTGGTCTACAGGTCTGTTTTTGTGCCAGTACCAGGCTCCCTTTATGACTATAGCCCTGTAATATAGTTTGAAGTCTGGTATAGTGCTCCTCCCCATATTGCACTTTTTGCTCAGGGTTGCTTTGGCTATTCAGAGACTTTTGTTTTTCCATATGAATTTAAGGATTTTTTCCCAAGTCTGTAAGGAAACTCTTGGGGATTTTAATTGGGATTCCATTGAATTTGTATATCAATTTTGGTTGAATGGACATTTTTACTATATTAACTTTTCCAATACATGAGCATGGGAAGTCTTTCCATGTTCTGATGTCTCCTTCAGGGGTTTAAATTTTTTGTTGTAGAGATATTTGGTGTATTTGGTTAAATTTCATTCCTGGGTATTTTTTTGTGTGTGGCTATTGTGAGTGGGAAGGTCTTCTTGTATTCCTTCTCCAGTTGCTTGTTGGTGTAAAGAAAGGCTACTGATTTTCCTAGATTAATTTTTGTATCCTGCCACTTTACTGAAACTCTTAATTTTTTCTACTAGGTATCTGGTGGAGTTTTTAACATCCTTCAGATAAACTGTCATATCATCTGCAAAAAGGGATAGTTTGACTTCCTCTTTTCCAATTAGTACTCTTTAATTTCCCTTTCTTGCCTTATTGCCCTAGCAAGTGATTCAAGTACTATATTGAAGAGGAGTGGCAATAGGTGGAAGCCTTGCCAGTTTCTGCTTTAAGAGGAATGCTTCTAATTTTTCTCCATTTAGGATGATGCTGACTGTGGGTTTGTTGTATATGGCTTTGATTATATTGAGGAATGTTCCCTTCCATCCAATTCCTTCTTAAACTTTAAGCATGAAGAGATGCTGGATCATGTCAAAGTCATTTTCTGCATCAATTGAGATGATTTTGTGATTTTTGTCTTTCAGTTTATTTATTTGTTTTATGATATTTATTGATGTATGGATGTTGAACCATCCCTGCATCTCTGATATGAATCCAACTTGATCACGATGGATGATCTTTTTGATGTGTGTCTGTATCGGATTTGCAAGTATTTTGTTGAGAATTTTTGCATCTATTTTAATTAATGAGATGGGTCTATAGTTTTCTTTTTTTGTGTCTTTGCCTCGTTTTGCTATTAAAGTGATGCTGTATTCATAGAAGAAATTTAGGAGATTTCACTCTGTTTGTATCCTTTTGAATAGTTTGAGTAGTAATGGTTGTATGACCTCTTTAAATGATTTATAGAATTCTGTTGAACCATCTGGGCTTGAGTTTTTTAGTTGGGACACTTTTTATTATGTCTTTGATTCCCTCATGGTTCTGTTTAGACTGTCAGTCTCTTCTTGGTTAAGCTTTGTTGATTCCCAGGGTTTCAGTTATTCATTCATTTCTCTTAGGTGTCCAAACTTAGCATAGGTTTTTGAAGTATTCTTGTATGATTGTCTGGATCCTTTCTTATCTGTTGTGATGTTTCCCTTTACATCAAGAACACTATTAATTTGGAGTTGCTCTTTCTTTATTTTGGTTAACTGGGCTAGAGGTCTCTCTATCTTGTTTATCTTTTCAAAGAATCAGATTTTGGATTCATTGATTTTTTTATTGTTTTCTTTATTTCTAATTCATTGATTTCTGCTCTGATTTTTCTTATTTATTCCTGTTTATTGGGTTTAGGGTCCATTTGTTTTTGCCTCTCAAGTGTTTTTACCTGCAGTGTTAGATCATTTATTTGTGCCCCTTCTGTTTTTTTTTTTTTTTTTTTTAATGTGGGCACTGAGGGCTATACATTTCCCTCTCAGGACTGCTTTTAAAGTATCCCTTAGGTTCTGTTGTGTTGTATTGTCTTTTTCATTTAGTTCCATGAATAATTTTATTTCATTCTTTATTTTTCCCCTGACCCATTCAGGATTGTGTTGTTGAGTCTCCATATGTTCTTGTAGCTAGTTGAGTTTATTCTGGTGTTTATATTGAGGTTTATTGCTCTGTGGTCTGATAGGATGCATGAAATAATTTCAATCCTTTTGCACATGTTGAGATTTCTTTTATGTCCTAGTATGTGGTCGATTTTGGAGAATGTTCTGTGTGGTGCTGAGTACAATGTATATTCTCTGGTGTTTGTGTGGAATATTCTGTAGATGTCTGTGGGGTCCATTTGTTGTATTGTATTGTTCAGTTCCAGTATTTCTCTGTTTACTTTTGTCCAGTTGATCTATCCAAGGGGCTCAGTGGGGTACTAGTGCGTTAAGATTAATCTTTCTCTTGAGGACCTGTAGAATTGTGTTTATAAAGTTTGGTGCACCCGAGTTTGGTGCATAACCATTTAGGATTGTGATGTCTTCCTGGTTAATTATTCCTTTAATAAGGATGCAATGGCCCTCTTTGTCTCTTCTGATTGACTTTACTCTGAGGTCTATTTTGTCTGATATTACAATAGCCACTCCTGCTTGCTTTTGGTACCATTTTCTTGGAATATTTTTTTCCATCCTTTCACTTTAAGTTGGTGTCTGTCCTTGAGGGTGAGATGGGTTTCTTGTAGACAGCATATAGATGGATTCTGTTTCCTAATCCATTCTCCCAGTCTATGTCTTTAGGGAGTTTAGACCATTAATATTTAAGGTTATTATTGAGAGATATGTGTTGCTTCCTTTAATTTATTTTTTGTTTACATTCTTGGTCTAGGTTTGTATTTACACTGTTATACATTATTATTATTTTCTCTCTTTATTTTCTTTGGTACAGTTGCTCCTTTCTTCTGTTCTTTGAATTGCTTTGAGTATTTTCTGAAGTGTTTTTTTTTTTTCCACATGTATTATTTCATTTTGTTTATGTTATGGAATATTTTTCTTTGTCCTTAAACTATAATTGACATTTCTGCTCTGCATAATAATTTGGGTTAGCATCTAAAGTCATTTAACATTGGGGATACTTTGATCCACATTCTTCTCACTTTCATAGTTTGCATTGAGGAGTCAACTGTAATTCTGATCGGTTTCCTCTTATATGTATTTTTTTCTCTTGCAGTTTTCAGTATTTTGCCTTTGTTTTGAGCATCTAGTGCTTTAATTATGATATGGTGTGGGGAATTTCTTTTCTGTTCTTGTCTATTTGTTGTTCTATGTGCTTCTTGTATTTGTATGGGTTTGTCTTTTTCAGTTTGGGGAAATTTTCTTCTATGATCCTGTTGAAGATCTGAAAAAATTCACACCATTGTCTTGGGATTTTTCTCCTTCCTCCAAACCTATAATGAGGAGATTTGGTCTTTTCATAGTATCCCACATTTCCTGGTTTCTCCACTCTTGTTTTTTTTAAACTTTCATAATCTTCACTTGAGCATTTTAGTTGTTCCATGTTATTTGCATGTCTGATATTCTATTTTCTGCTTCGTCCATTCTGATTCTGAGGTTTCCTCCCATCCTTTCCTGTTGATTGGATGAATGTTCAAGTTCCTTTTTTCACTGCCTCCTGTGATTTTTTTAGTATTTCCACTTCCTTTTGGAGCTTGTCATTCTCTACTTGTAGCTCCTTGTTTCGATGGTCTGTTTTCCTTTTTATTTCATCATGAGATCTTTTCAGTGTTTCTATTTCCTTCTGGAGTTTGTCATCCTTTCCCTCTAGTTCCTTCTGGAGTTTGCTTATTTCCTTCTAGATCCTTCCTGGGTTTTTAATTCTCTCCCCTTAGTTCTCTGATTTGTTCTTTATATACTTTTATTTCTTTGAATACGTCTACAACTGTTCTTCTAAGGTGCATGTCTTGGTTTCCTTCCAGGGAGATCTCATTGTAGAGATCTTTTAGAGGACTGGTAGAGTTCAGTGTGGATTTATTACCAGGTTATCCCATGTTAATTTTTCATTGTGGCTTCAGCATGCAGGTTTATTTTTTTGTTTGAATTCTGGCGTTAATAATTCAAATCTTAATAATAATAATTCAAATGTTAATATGGAGGATTGATTGGTCACTCACTGTGCTTCCTGCTGTGCAACATAGAATCACTAACACTGCACCCACTGGATAGTCTGCACCACAACTCCACCAGCTTACTGGATCATCTGCACCACTTCTTGGGTGTGGGGTTGGGGGGTGGATGTTTTCCACCCCCCGAGTGTGCCTGGGTGACACCACCCACACCAATCACACATGGTTAGGGGCATTGTGTCCCGCCTGGTCCCTGAGGCCCAGGCTTCTGGAGCTGGCATGCTGGTTCCCTGCACTTTCTCGGTCCGCCTGAGTGAAATTTCTATATCATGTTATCATGCACTTTGAATTTTATGAGACAATGTCAAAATATAATCCAAAGTAATTAGTACCAACTGTTTTGGTTACTTTCTGTTGCTGTGATAAAGCACCAGGACCAATACAACTTATAAAAGGAAGAGTTTATCGGGCTTAATCATCATGGCGGGGTTGTGGGGAGGAGGCTGGAGCAGAAAGCTGAGAGCTCAAGTCTTTGAGCATAAGTGTGAACTGAGTGTGGCTATGAACTATTTTTTTTTTTTCTTTTCTTTTTTTGAGACAGGGTCTCCCTATCGCTCCAGCTGGCCTGGAACTCACTCTGTAGACCAGGGTGGCCTTGAACTCACGAAGATCCACCTGCCTCTCTGTCTCCTGAGTGCTAGAATTAAAGGCTATGAACTCTTAAAGCTTGTTCCATGCTTCCTCCAGCAAGACCACACCTCCAAAAACCTCCCCAACAGCACCACCAACTGGACAGAAAATGCTCAAATACTTGCATCCTTAGAGGACATTCCTCATTCCAGCAATCCCATGAAATACAATACTAACAATGGTTCATAAAACTCCCTTTATTTCACACTCTTTCCAGCTTTGTAAGAATCCTTTCATTTTTTTGGCCTGAATTATGAACACAATTTAAATTTGGATGACCTCAGAGATTCTTGAAGTTGATCCTATTTGTATTATTGAGCTATTAAATATATGTTTTATAATATTTCCTATTATTCTGTATTCTTAGTATTTAAAAAAAATTAATGTATTTATTCTTGTATGTGTATAAATGTATTGTCTGCATGCAGGTTTGTGCACCGGTGTCGTGCAATGTGGTGGAGGTCAGAAGAGGGTGTCGGATTCCCCTGGAACTGGAGTTAAAGACGATTCTCAGCCGCCATGTGGGTGCTGGGGATTGAACCCAGGTCCTCTGCAAGAGCAGTCAGCACTCAACCGCTAGGCCATCTCTCCAGCCCTGTATTCTTAGTTTTTAAAATGAGATACTTTTCATCTGTTTATTTGGTGAGTTCTTTGATTTATTTTATTTTGTGTATGTGTGTGTGTGTATGAGTGTACTGTCTGCATGTAGGTTTGTGTACCCGTGTTGTGCAATGCCGCGGACATCAGAAGAGGGTCTTGGATTCCCCTAGTACTGGAGTTAAAGACGGTTCTCAGCTGCCATGTGGGTGCTGGGGATAGAACCCGGGTCCTCTGCAAGAGCAGTCGGTGTTCTTAACCACTAGGCCATCTTTCCAGCCCCCGAGTTCTTTGATTTTTAAGTTAACATAATTTCTTAGATCAATTCTTTTATATAGACATTATAATTGGTCCTTTCCTCAGTGTAATACAGCACTGGGAGTGAGCCTCAATACTCTGTGTGATATGAACAATGCAGAATAAATCGTGGTTCTCATTCCTTTAGTCTAGAGTATGCTTCTGGTTTTAAGAAAGATTGGCATTAACATTTTAATGGCTTTGCTATTCCACAGAACAGCTTGTCAGTGCTTCACTGAGCTTGGGACACTCTTCAGTTGTGATTTGAATAGAGTGGTTCATTTATCTAGCTCACCAAGGTCAATTAATAACTGTTACAACTTATCTGTACACTGAAAAAAAGTGTTCTTTCTCTTTCTTTCTTTCTTTCTTTCTTTCTTTCTTTCTTTCTTTCTTTCTTTCTTTCTTTCTTTCTCTCTCTCTCTTTCTTTCTTTCATCCTTCCTTCCTTCCTTCCTTCCTTCCTTTCTTTCTTTTTTTTTTCTTTCTTTCTTTCTTGAGACAGGATCTCCCTGTAGCCCCATTTGGCCTGGAACTCACTATGTAGACCAGCTAGCCTTGAACTCACAGGGATCCACCTGCCTCTGCCTCCTGAGTGCCTGGATTAAAGGTGTGTGGACCACGCCTGGCAAAAGTGCTTTTTCTTTTCATTGGGAAATTATATTTCAAGTATGTATAAGATTTTTCTCCTTGGTAAAGGAGTCACAATTTTCTAGAATGTTAAATTTGATCAGATTTTAAGAGGAAAATAACTAATTCCCAATATGAAATGTTTTGTAAACTGATTTTTCATATGCCTAAAGCCAAAATTTTATATAGAAATGATCATACTAAAAATTGTATGTATATTATTTTCTTGCACTCTAAATATGAACCAATAGCCAGGAGCATGCAGGCTGCATCAGATGTGATTATAAGCAACTAAGTTTTCAGTTCTCACTCTCATTTTCAATTTATTATACTGTATTGGTCTCTACCCCAAGATTCACAATTCAATAATACAGTGAGTTCTATTATTTTTGTGCTATAGTCTAGAAATAGCAATGATTTATGTAATTAATGTGTCTCTTAGTACAATAATCAAACTCTAAGCTTCTCGATGCCGGTTCTCCTAAGTTACAACCTGCTCTGACTGCCATTGAGAAATGAGTTCAGGTGACAGGCTGTTTCTACTCCCTATGATTTAATTCTTCCTCTGTATCTTCCCGGCAAAGATTTTTTGACCCTTTATGGTCAATAAGTCTAAAAGAGATGAGAGATAACAAGGCAAAGTTCTTGCTTGGTTTGTGCTGTGAGTGGTTGTGTTACTATGAGCTTTGAAAATATCTCAAGCAGATTCTAACCTGCCTAACAACTTCAAGGGTTCTTAGAAGTTCTCAATTATCAGGCATCTCTCCTTTGTGGTTTCCTAGATGCCAATGATATGGTTGACTGCCTAATGATTATTCCCTTGTATAAAAGGTCTCTTAAGTTTTTACCAGCATTTTTATTTTATACAATCTCTCTCTGGAATATTCATTTAACTCCCCATCAGGACTACAGATACAGAACTGGTTCCTAACTGAGGTAGAAATGTATTTGAAACAATGTATATGCATTCATATTACAAGAAGTAGGTGAAACCACTTACTGTGTCCATCAAACACTCCATATGCTCCGTGGAATCATTTGCCCTAATATCAAAGTACAGGTTTGATAATCTTCTTCTTCTTCTTCTTCTTCTTCTTCTTCTTCTTCTTCTTCTTCTTCTTCTTCTTCTTCTTCTTTTGTCTTTTTGAGACAAGGTCTCCCTATAGACCAGGCTGGCCTTGAACTCACAGAGATCCACCTGCCTCTGCCTCCAGAGTGCTAGGATTAAAGGTATGCACCACCACCACTGGGTGATGATCTTCTTTTCTTCAGTTTTGGAAACAGGGCTCACAGTGTCTTAACAACCTTCTTTATTTAAAAAATTGTTTATGGGGCTGGAGAGATGGCTCAGCAGTTAAGAGCACCGACTGCTCTTGCAGAGGACCCTGGTTTGATTCCCAGCACCCACATGGCGGATAAGAACCATCTTTAACTCCAGTTCCAGGGGAATCCGACAACTTCTTCTGACACGGGTGCACCAACCTGCATACAGACAGTATACTCATACCAAAAAAAAAAATTATTTGTAAATTTAGCTTCCTAACTTTTTTTTTTACTTCTAATATGAGGGAAGGAGAAATTTCTCTTTAGACTATAATTTACAATAGAATCCAAAAAATGTATCAAGTATATTAATTTGTGAAGTCAGAATTAAAATCACATTTTACAGGGCTGGAGAGATGGTTCAGCCAGGGGGTTAAGAGCATTGGGTTTCAGAGGACCTGGGTTCAATTCCTAGCACCCACACAGAAGCTAACAATCATCCATAACTCCAGTCCCAGGGGATCTGATGCCTGCTTCCTATCTCTGCACTTAACACACATGCAGACAATACTTTCACGCACATAAAATTAAAATAAAAATAAGAAATAAATCCACATTTTACACTTCATCTATCCAACTGTCTGCCTGTTGTGCAAGTCACTGCTTTAGGAAATAAAGGACAATTTTAAAATGAAATCCACAACATTTTAAGGCTGTGATTTAAGTTGATCTGAAAAATAAAGGATATTTTAGCAATGCATATAGGATGTTTGATGCTGTAACTACTAAGATCATATTCTTCCTATCTAGCAGGCCTTAACTCCAATTAGAAAGCTGTTGTTTACCTGAAGATAAAGGTGCCACTGTTGTACCAATAGTGATAATTTCCTGCATCAGTCATTGTGTAGTTTTGAATAAATATGATCTCTTGCATTGAGGAATGTTTTAGGACAGTAACTTGACATGCTAGGCATTAAAAGAAGTGACAAAATGTATGAATTCCAGGGCAGGGGTTATAGGAGGTTGCCATTGGGGTAAGGGGTATAATGATGATTAAGACTGATTGAGATATTCTGTTTGAAATACATAAACATTCAATAAAATTTTACAAAAAAAGGTGACGGACAACGGCCAGCTTAAAGGTGACATTTAAGGTGATGTGCTACTCATGAGCAAGCCTGAAGAACCAAAGCCCTGATCTTAGGTTTTAAATTTTCACTTTGGTTTTGGTTTTACTTTTAAATTTCAGTTAATGTGTGACACTTCGTGAAGTCAAAGATTGATTCGAGATTGACATGTGCTAAACTGAACAATAAATATTTCAATCATCATATGAAGTTAATTTTGTTGCTTTACTTTAAATTATTCCTTCATTTTTAGTGTATTAGCCATATGGATTTTAATACAGCATTCTTTTTGAATTATCTTACAAAGCAACATCTTTCATCTGTTTTTGTTATCAGATTTTTGTACTTCTCTAATTGTAAGAAATCTGTAACAATGGAAGTAACAGATCCAGTGCAGTATGTCCTTATTGCAGTTGATAGCATAAGGCATCACGGCATGGCACCATCATTCCTAAAATTATACCAATCATAAAATTTATAAATACCTTTCAATACATAAATATACATTAAGAAATGGAGACAACAATTGTGTTTGGCTTTCATTAGTATGTTTTTAGTACAAGGAAGTAAGATAGAAAGCATTGGAGAAAGATATCATCTGATATGTAGTTAATAAAGACTTTAGAGAAAATTAAAAATGGGAAGCAGAAAAATCATTAAAATATGCAGTGTCATATGGAGAATTGAAGAATGAAATAATTCTTTTCCTGCACATGAATGAAAAAAAAAACACGTATGTTTATTTCCCCAAATGGGATAAAAAGATTATTTTCCAAGAAAAATATAAGAGGTGACAGAGAAATGTCTACACATCTGACTTTTGAAAGCTTTGCTCCAGAGGAAAATACAGAAATGAATTTGTCATCCTAATGGCATCACTTTTGACGAAAACCCATATACCTAATATCATTTTTATTGATCAAATCAAATTAATAATATCTCATATTGAAATATGTGTTATGGAAAAAAAAAACAAAAAACATAGGCTGGGTGTGGCGGCACAGGCCTTTAATCCCAGCACCCGGGAGGCAGAGGGAGGTGGATCCCCATGAGTTCAAGGCCAGCCTGGTCTACAGAGTGAGTTCCAGGCCACCTGGGACTAAAGGGAGACCCTGTCTCAAAAAGACCAAAACAAAACAAAACAAAATACAACATCGTAGGCTGAATTTCTAGATAGTTTCTTCCTACATATACTTAAATATACACACATATATGTTTACCTGTATAATATCTTATCCCTCAGCCAATAATAGTTATGTCATGAACAATCACTGGCTCAGTAATTACATTTTAGTGCCATTTCTTTTCTAAGCGACAAATGAAATTAAACGAAGCAGTTATATTTTTATCCTAAGATCCCTAGGACATAAACTTGAGGCAAAGGATATTAATACACATTAACAATGTGTACAGATGGTGCAATCTCATGGCATCAAGAATAAAGGGAAATAGGTAAAACTGGAAAGACATGGCTGGAGAGGTCATAGATCCTGGAGAAAAACCTTTGTCTGTCTCATCCCTAGATACATAATTTCTTACTGTGTGCTAAATCATATCCTTATGTTTACAGACAAGTATACTTCTCATCACTCACCACAGAAGGTTCTTTTTGAAACAGACTGAGACTATTACAGAATTCTGCAACTGGCCAAACACGGAAAGTGAGTCTCTATGTGATGCACAGCCTTAAGTGACAGACCTACAAAGAAACCTCTACACCTCAGGCTCAGGGAACAGTGAGACAGGGAGTAGAGAGACGATTCATGCATTTCTCAACTCTCACGAGCAAAGCTTCGTCGTGCGACAGAGGGTAATTAACACAGGGTGATTAACACAGAAAGATACAACTGGCCAAAATGTAGAGAATAAGAGACTGCAGAATGTCTGTTCGTGGATATGACTCTTACTGTTTGTCTGGACAGCTCTCTGGTTCATCCAGTGTAGGCGGGAAAAACCCTACCTTGTATTCGCTGGGCCTGCCAGGGACCACACTGGAAAGTCCCAAACATCTGGATGCCGCCAAGGCCAGGTTCTGGGTGACTGATGCAGCCTGTCCCCCTGGTTAGGTCTTGATAGCCACTAGATAATGACGCCTGTAACAATACGTTTATTTGAACATAAAAGAAATTGTGCACGTGACATGTGATCCAGAATGCGTGTACACACAGGTATAATTGCCAAACCTCTTTGAAACCCACACCCAGGTCATACGGCTTATCAGTCCTTCTTGTGCCTCCTCAAAAAATGGTTCTAGATAACAATCCAGTTCTGGAACCATAAGCATTTGACTCCCTGTGGCTGGAGCCCAGCAGCAGTCCTGGAGGAGGAAGGCCTGCGGTGGTTCCGTATGCTTGGGGGGGGGGGGCGGCGGAGGAAACCGATCTGCCACTAGCATGCACACGCCCTGCCGAGCTCTGCCCTATGGCTCTGCGAATTCCAGCAGATTCCTGTTGGGCGCTGGCCAGCTAAGGCCGGCATGCGGGACTACGATGAGGTGACCGCCTTCCTGGGCGAGTGGGGACCTTTCCAGCGCGTCATTGTCATCTTCTTCCTGCTGAGCACTAGCATCATCCCCAACGGCCTCTCCGTGCTCTCAACCGTGTTTCCGGCCACAACCCCAGAGCACCATTGCCTGGTTCCTGACACCGTGAACCTGAGCAGCGCGAGGCGCAACCACAGTATCCCGATGGAGAAGAACGGAAAATTAGTGCCCAGCAAGTGCTTCCGCTACCGCCTGGGCACCATTGCCAACTACTCTGCCCTCGGGCTGGAGCCAGAGGAGGACGTGGAGCTGGAGGTTCTGGAGAAGGAGAGCTGCCTGGATGGCTGGGATTACAGCAAGGACATCTTCCTCTCCACTGTAGTGACTGAGTGGGACCTGGTGTGCTGGAACTACTGGAAGAGCCCGCTCATCGGCTCCATGTTCTATGTGGGTGTGCTATTCGGCTCCTTCATCTCAGGAGAGTTCTCAGACAGGTTTGGTCGGAAGAAGGTGATGTTTTTGACCATAGCCATGCAGGTAGGCTTCACCTTCCTGTAGATTTTCTCAGTGAACTATGAGATGTTTGTCACGCTGTATCTCCTCGTAGGCATGAGCCATATCTCCAACTACCTGGCAGCGTTTATCCTGGGAACAGAAATTCTTAGCAAGACAGTTCGCATTATATTCGCCACATTAGGAGTGTGCATATTTTATGCATTTGGCTTCATGTTGTTGTCGCTGTTTGCGTACTTCCTCAGAGAATGGCGGATGCTGCTGCTGGCACTGAATGGGCCAGGGGTGCTCTGTGGGATGCTCTGGTGGTTCATCCCCAGTCACTCCGGTGGCTCCTCACTCAAGGCCGGGTTAAAGAGGCAGAGACGATCATGCGCAGGGCTGCCCAAACCAATGGGGTTGTTGCACCTTCCACCATCTTTGATTCGAATGAGTTCGAAGACCCAAATTCCAAGAATCCTCATTCCCACCACATTTATGATCTATTCAGAAGCCCAAACATCTGGACAATGACCATCATGTCCATAATCCTGTGGCTGACCATATCAGTGGGCTACTTCGGAATTTCCCTTGACACTCCCAACTTGAATGGTAACATATACCTGAACTGCTTCCTTTCCGCATTGGTTGAAATCCCAGCATACCTCTTGTCCTGGGTGCTATTGCAGCATTTTCCCCGGCGCTATTCCTTGTCTGCTTCCCTCTTCCTGGGCGGTGGTGTCCTTATGTTTGTGAAGCTCGCGCCCCCATTTCTGTCTTTCACTCTGGTGATGCTGGGCAAGTTCAGAGTCACGTGTGCCTTTGCCATGGTGTATGTGTACACAGCTGAGCTGTACCTCACAGTGGTCAGGAACATGGGTGTTGGTATCAGCTCCACAGCGTCCCGCCTTGGCAGCATCCTGGCTCCCTATTTGGCTTACCTTGGTACCTATGACCGCTTCCTGCCTTACATCTTCATGGGAGGTCTGACCATTCTGACAGCTATCCTGACCTTGTTCTTCCCAGAGAGCTTGGGTGTCCCTCTCCCAGAAACCGTTGACCAGATGCAAAAGGTCAAAGGAATAAAACAGGGTCAAATCGGAACCCTGACAGAGATGGAAGGTGAAGAAATCCCCACAGCCTTTTAACAGAACCTCCAGCAAGTGAATAGCCAAAGAGGAAAGCCTGCTCTGTTGATCTTGTGTCTAACTTGCTCATGGATGGGGACCCAGACTGTGAGGGTCCTTCTGGTTCTGGAGAGCTGCCTTCCTCCAGGGACACCATGCCTGCCTACATATGGCTTGCATATCCTGGCTACTGCCATGGTGGACTTGGCCCTTCCAAACAAGTTAATGGGTCACTTGAACCAGTAGTGCTTGGAAAACTAGGAGAGATATCTGATAGACATGCTTTTTAATTTCAGAAGATCTAAAAAGATCTTAGGTGAAACTGGATGTTTGAGTTTTCTCCCTTTTTCCCTAAATAGTGAACTTAGAGAAGAAGAAATAGATGTAGCTCAGCAGTAGAGTGCTACCTTAGGATGCACGGGAATTCGATGCCAAGCACCAGAAAGAAACAAAAACATTATTTTCAGAAAAAGCTGTTTCATTTCTCATCTTTTCTCAGACATTAACTGAGGCCCTTGCAACTCACACAAGATCTAGGAAAACTTAAAAGAAATGAAAGCTGAGAAGGCTTGAAAATGAAGGCAAGTGTGGGGCCTGTGACAGCCCTCGCCCTTTTCGTGGAAGCTTCTGAAGTGCCTTCAGCAATGAGGCAGTTTTAATAAACAATGAGTTTTTTTAAATAAAGAAAAGGTTTATTGAGTTTTGTACTTTCATAGAACAGTTATTAATCAAGTTTAAATGACCTTCCCGATCCACGCCCTCCAACCCTCTACCGGATCTCATGTATTCTGCCATGTAAGTCTTACCCAGTCAAACATTTGTACCCAGTTGTCCTTAATTGAAAACTCATCCACTGGAGTCTACTTGACTCATCAAGAGACCTTAAGTAAGGCATAGTCTAGTAAATCAGTGGTTGGGAAAACTTTATAACCAGTGTCCCATGCTTGCCATTTAAATGTATGTGGTTTTTTTTTTTTTTTTAGTTTTTCCCACACTTACCTTAATTTTTATATTATTTTCCAAAAAACATCACTCTTCAATAATTCTCAGTCTAGGGCTGGCCTCCTCCCCTCTGGACCTTTGCTTAATGGAGTTGGCATGGGTCCTGTGCTGGAAACCACCATTGACTCAAGTTAACATGGGCACGCTCTAGTGGCCTGAAATCCTCTGCTCCCCTGTGTTCACAAAACAGCCCTGGCCCTTACAATCTTTTTGCCCCTTCTTCCTCAATAGTCCTTCAGCCTGGGGTGGGCAAGGTTCAATATAGGAGTCCTACACAGGGACACATTCCGTGCAGTTTTTTATTCTTTAAAACTCAGCCAGTTGTGGCCTTCTGTGTGCATTGCACTCTGTTGGATAAGGAAGCTTCACTGGTGAGGGTTGAGGGATATATTATTTTTCTCTCTAACCCTTGTTCCACTATCTTCTGTGAGCCTTAGGTGCAGAGGTTCAACTGTAGATGTGTCACCCAGGACTGGGCATCTCTCAGATGTATATTCTCTGTGTCTCACCAGTTGAGGAAATCTGCAGTATCCTCCATCTGTTGCAATAAGAATCTTCCTTGATGAGCAGTATGTGATATGCTTATCTGTAATATAAAGATCCATGTTTAGCTTATGGTAAGAAATTTCATTTGTCTAGAGATATAACAGAATTAGGGTTTTCTCTAGGACCTGTGTCCTATTCAGCCATGTGTATTTGGCTAAAATTACAGTGCTACCCATCAGTTCACTCCTATTGAGAGGGTTTAACGTTAGTTAGGTAGCTGTTGATTATGCCCCAGATAACACTGCCACTACTCCACCAAGAGGGGTAGCTGCTGTGCTGGTTGTTATGGTTATTAGACTTTAAGGCTGGGTTGGACAATTTATTGACCTTCTCCCTTAGCAGTTTGCATATTATCATCAAGGATTATGAGAGCTAAACTTCAGATAGAAGGCTTCCAGTTCAGTTCCTGCTCCATTGCTTCAAGTCCTATATCCAAAGTATGTCCCTTCTTAAGCAGTAGGGTCTTATCTTTTAGTTCTGAGAGATAACCAAGAGCTTTGGCAATAGACTGTGTTATTTTGGGAGTCTCCTGGACCACTTTCACCTATCACTCAAAGGTGGTCTCTTTTGTCTGGCACTACGTTCCTTGCCAAGCAACTCCCAGGTATATATACACACTGATGTTAAGACTGTATGTACATTTCTCATGGGGGTTTGGGAACATTGCATTTCCCTCGGTTCTCTAGCTTGCTGAAGTTCATTCACTTCTGTACTTTTTCCTCGTATTCAACCTCCTTCCTCCTTCTCAAGCCCTAACACCCCCATTTCCCCCTCCTATACTCCAATAACTCCCACCTTCCACCATCCCCCCTCTCCTGACTTCTGTGGCTCTTGTATATCCCTGCCTATACTCTCCTAGCTGAACGCTCCCAATTTCCCCACCTTCCCCCTGATAACGTCTGTTCCCCACCATCCCCCTCTTTCAGGTTCCTACTTTTCCTTTACTTCCCTGCATCCTCTCCATTTTCTCAGCTCTCAATGTTTCATCAGGATATATACTCACATATAAGGGATTGGAGATACCATCCTCAGGTGAGGGAGAACATATGTTGCCTGCTTTTCTGTGTTTGTGTTACTTCACTTAGTATAACACTCTTTAGTTCCATCCAGTTACCTGCAGATATCATAGTTTCATCTTTTCTTACTGCTGAGTAGAACTCCATTGTGTACATGTGCCACATTTTCATTATTCACTTATCAGTTTAGGAACATGTAGGTTGTTTCTATTTCTTCGCTATTGTGAAGACAACAGCAACAAGCGTGGATGTCCAGGTCTCTCTCCAGTATGACGAGTCCTTCGGGTGTGTGCCAAGGAGTGGCATAACTGGATCATGTATTAGATTCATTTCTAGCTTTTTGAAAGTGCTCCACACTGCATTCCACAGTGGTTGCACAAGTTTGCATTCCCACCAGCAGTGAGTGGACATTCCCTTCTTCGCATTCTTGCCAGCATTTAGAGTCATTTGTTTTCTTGATCTTAGCCAGTCTGACTGGGCTAAAATGGAATCTTAAAGTGATTTTTACCTACATTTCTCTAATTAATAAGGCTGTTGAGCAGTTTTTAATGTGTTTCTTAGCCATTATTATTTTTTCATTTAAGAACTCTTCAGATCTATAGCCCATCTTTTTATTGGATTGTTAGTGTTTTTTTTTGTTGTTGTTGTTGTTTGTTTCTTTGCCTTTTGAGTTCTTTGTATATGCCTGATATTAATCTTCTGTCATATGTGTTGCTGGTGAAGATTTTCTTCTACTCAGTGAGCTTTATCTTTCCTTCATTGGTTGTTTCTTTTGCTGGACAGAAGCTTTGTAGTTTGATGAGGTCTGACTTCTTGATTTTTGACCTTAATTCTTGAGCATCTGATGCCTGATTTAGAAAGTCCTTTCCTACACTTATGTCTTAGAAGGCGCTGCCTATGTTTTCTTTTAGGAGTTTTAGAGTTTCAGGTTTTATATTGAAGTCTTTGATCAATTTGGATTTGATGTTTGTATATGTTGAAAGATAAGGTTCCAGTTTCATTTTTCGCAGGTGGAGATCCAGTTTTGCCAGCACCATTTATTGAAGATGGTATCTTTCTTACCTTGAGATTTCTTGGCCCCTTTGTCCAAAATCAGGTGGCAGAAATTGCATATACTCATGTTTAGAACTTCATTTCAGTGATATACATGTCTATTTTTATGCTAGTACCATGTGGTTTTAATGACTATAGGTCTACAATATAATTTTGAGATATGGTATGTGATCCACTCTGACCCCAGAGTTGTCCTCAAGACTGCATTGACTATACATGTTTTATTTTATGATTCCATATGAAGTTTTGGACTTTTTCTAGCTCTGTGGAAAATGTCATGGGTATTGGCATTGCATTGAATCTACAGATTGCCCTTGGTAAGATGGTCATTTTCACAATATTGGTTATCAATCAATGAGCATGGTTAGTCATTCAATCTCTGTCTTCCTCTATCTCTCTTTTTAAATATTTGAAATTTTCATTGTAGAGATAATTAATATCTTTAGTTAGGTTTATTCCTAAATATTTTATGTTTTGGAGGTGATTGTGAATTGGTGGGATTCTTTGAATGCTTTTTCTGATTGTTATTGATGTATAGAAAGGCTACTCAGTTTGGTAAATTGATTTTGTAACCTGCCATTTATACTGAAAGTATTACTTATTTCTAAAAATTTTGTAGAGTAATTTTGGGATCTCATATTTATAGTATCATATTGTCTGCAAATAGAGATAATTTGACTTCTTTTCCAATTAGTACTACTATAATTTCCTTCTCTTTTCTTGCTGCTCCTGTAAGACTTTCAAGCACTGTATTGAAAAGGAATGCGGATAGTGGACAGCCTTTTCTGGTTCCTGATTTTAGTGGAAATTCTTCCAGTTTTTCCTCCATTTAGAATGATGTTGGCTATGGGTTTGTCATATGTAGCTTTAATTATGTTGAACTATGTTCCCTTCAGAATAATTCCTTCTAGGACTTTTAACATGAATACATGTTAGATTTTGTCAAAGTCTTTTCTATAGCTACAGAGATGACCATGTGGTTTTGTATTTAATTCCATTTACATGTTTTATTAAATTTATTGACTTATGCATATTGAACCATCCCTGAATCTCTGGAATAAAGCCAACTTGATCTTGTTCGATGATCTTTCTGAACGTATTTTGTTAAGTATCTTTGCCTATGGTTTTCTCTTTTTCTTGTCTCTTTGCCTGGCTTTGGTATTAGAGTGATATTGGCTTCATAGAAGGGGTTTGGGCGTTCTCCTTCTCTTTCCCTTTGAATACTTTAAGCATTATTGGTTGTAGATCTTTGTTGAATGTCTGGTAGAATTCTGCTGTAAAGTCATCTGAGCTCAAGCTATTTTTCGGGGGGGGTTGTATTGCTGTTTCAATTTCCTTATTTGTTATGGTCTGTTTAAGCTGTTGATCTCTCCTTGGTTAAACTTTGGTGGTGTCCATGATTTTAGAGATTTGTTGATTTCTTTTAACTTTTTGAATTTAGTGGAGTATAGATTTTTAAAACGTTCCCTTACAGTGTTCTGGATTTGTCTGTTTGTGTGTGTGTATATGTGTGTGTGTGTGTGTGTGTGTGTGTGTGTGTGTGTGTGATTTTTTTTCCTATTTTGTCTCTGATTTTGATTTTGCTGATTTGGATTTGCTTTCTTTTGGCTAACTAGGCTGAGGGTGTGTGTACGTTGTTTTGTTTAACCTTAAAAAAAAACAGCTCTTAAATTCATTGATTTTTTTTTATTGTTTTCTTTGTTTCTAATTCATTACTTTCTGCTCTGGTTTTTGTTTTTTCTTTTTGTCTACTAAGTTTGGGGTTGATTTGTTCTTGCCTTTCCAAAGTCTTGAGTTGTATTCAAGTCATTTATATGTGCTCTTTCTGACTTTTAAACATAGGCACTAAGAGCTATACTTTTCCCTCTGAAGACTGCTATTAAGGTGGCCCAGACATTTTGTTGTGTTATAGTCTCATTTTCATTTAGCTCCACATATACTTTTATTCCTTTCCTAATTTCTTTTTTGAATCATTCATCACTCAGGAGTGTGTTGCTTAATCTCTATGAGTTCATGCTGTTAGTAGATTTTCATTTCCTGTTGATTATAAGCTTTATTGCATCATGATCTGATAGAATGCATGGAATTATTTCAATTTTTTTTTGTATTTGTTGAGGTTTGTTCTGAGTCCCAGAATATGGTCAATTTTAGAAAAACTTGCATGGACTGCTTAGTAGAAAGTGTATTCTATAGAGTTTGGGTGGAATACTCTATGGATATTTGTTAGGTCAATTTCATGTAAGATGTCATTTAATTCAGATATCTCTTTGTATTCTTTTCCATTTGACCTGTCAATTGAAGACAGTGGGATACTAAAACCACCTACAATTGGTGAGTTGAGGTTAATATTTGTTTTACAGTCCTGGACTACTACTTTTATGAACTTGAATGCTCTAGAGTTTGTGCAAATATGCTCATGATTGCAATATATTCTTGAAAATTTTTTTCTTTGATTAAAGGGAAGTAACCTTTATCTCTTCTGATTAGTTTTAATATAATCTATTTTTTCAGATATTAGAATTGCAGCACCTGCTTGCTTCTTAGAATATGTTTTTCTAACCTTTCATCCTAGCGTAGTATCTATCCTTGAAGGTTAGATGAGTTTCCTGAAGGCAAAAAAAAAAGATGATAGGTTTTATTCTTGATTCATACCACAGCCCTGTGTCATTTGACAGAGTTGTCGAATCCATTGATATTTAGTGTTATTATGGAAAGCTGTGTACTGTATACTGTCATTTTAATTTCTTTGTGTTTGTGGCCCTATTTTGTGATTCCATTATGATCCTTTTCCTTTTTTCTTCCTCTAGCCTTCTGGATATACTCACTTCTTTCTTCATTCCCTTGTATTGCTTTGAATATTTCTGTAGTGCTGGTTTGGGGAGATGAATTCTTTCAGCTTCTTTGCGTCATGAAGAATTTTATGTTCCCCTTCAACCATGATAGACAGTGGTGCTGGATAAAGCATTTGGGGTTGGCAACCATGGTCATTCAGAACTGTGAATACTTTGGTCCAAGCTTTTCTGGTTTTCATAGTTTGTGTTGAAAAGTCATCTGTAGTTTCCTTTATATGTACATTTTTTATTTTCTCTGGAAGTTTTTAATACTTTTTTTTAATGTGTATGAATGTACTGTCTGCATGCAGGTTTATGCACCCGTATAGTGCAATGCCTCAGAGGTCAGAAAAGGGTGTCAGATTCCCCTGGAACTGGAGTTAAAGACCAGTTTCAGCAGCCATGTGGGTGCTGGGGATTGAAACCCAGACCTCAGCAAGAGCAGTCTGCACTCTTAACCGCTAGGTCATCTCTCCAGCCCTCTAGCAGTTTTTAGTACCCTTATTTGTTCTGTACATTTAATGTTTTTACTGTGATGTGCTATAGGGAGTTTCTGTTCATGACTTTTAGTTCTTTGAGTTGTTTATATGTTTTCTTTATGCTCTTTGATCATGTTTATGATTGTTCTTTGAAATTCTGTTTCCTGGCATTCCTCAAGTTGGTTTTCATTGTAGTGCTGTTCTGTAGAATTAGTGGGTTTGGGGGGGGCACATTTTCTTGTGTTTTTGTACTTCCATTTGGGTATTTGGACGTTCCTTGTTGGTTCTGTTTATATTGCTTGTATAGCTTGTTTGCTTTTTGTTCAAGATTGGAAAGTAAACTTGTGCATGTTTCATGTTCTTGCGGGGTAGTAGATTGGTCTGGGTGGATGGTGGGACATGATGTAGGTAGGCTGGTCAGGTTAGTTGGAGGGATGGTCTGTCATGCAGATCAGGAGGCAATGGGTTCTGTGCTAAGTTATTAGCTACTTTGTGTTAGGAAGCTAGTCCGGAGATATGAGGCAGAAGAATTGGAGCCAACCTGGGTCCACAGCTGACAGGGAACAGGGCTGGAGGAATGGAACAGTGACACAGCAGAGGAATTGGAGCCCACCCGGGCCTAAGGCTAGCAGGCCTTATATCATGTTTTTTTGTTGTTGATTTTTTTTTTTTTTATGCTCAAGTTTAAGAGTTCTGTTAGGAACTTTATTCTGTTAGGAATTTTTGCCTCTTCCTTCTTTCCTTTCTTCCCTCCTTCTTTCCATCTTTGTTGCTTTTCTTTCTTTTGTTTCTTTCATTTAAGACAGAATATTAATATACCTGAAACTCAGATCAGGTGAGCATCTAACACTCTATTCCCCTGCCTCAGTCTACTTGGTTCTAGAATTACAAGCATGCTACCCTACCTTGGTTTGTGCTTGGCTTCCTACACAATGATTTAATTCTGATTTTTAACAAGCTTGAACTATGTTACCAAATTATATTCCTGTTAAAAATAAAATCCTACCTGTTTTGATTTTAGATGAATAGAATCAGTCATGTTGAACAGTTAGTACTTCAGTATGATGGCATATTTGGAAAACAGTAAAATAATCCATTTCTTATCGCAAAGTCCACTTAGAAGGTTTATGTGACTTATGCTCTAGTGCACAGACACTTTTGTCTGTTTCCTAATAATTATTAATAAAAATATTAACACATGGTATTCATGCTCTACTATATTCAGAATCATTATTGTAATTACATTATCATGTTTTTGTTACAGTTTTCTGGTGATCAGATAGATATCTTGTTAATCACATTTTCTAATACATTTTCCATAATTTCCTCATTATAATCTTGCATAATATTTCAGTTCTTTGTTACTCCATAAAGTCACATAGGAAGTTCGTTAGTTATTAACTTCAAGTTTTATTTCTCCAAAAGCCTTTAATGGAAAGAGAAGGAAAACTAACATATCAAAAAAATTAAGGATTTCTAAAAGTATGGACCATTTTTCCTTATTACATGTTCTATAACTTCTTAAAGAATAAATATTACATGGGGGGTTGTTTTGGCAATACTTATTATTGAACCTGGTTTTTGAACTTGCCAGCCAGTGTCCTATCACTAAGCTACTTCTGACAACTTTAATATATTAATTACTTTTGAAAGACATTGAGTAGATGTGGAAAGGAGATTCCAGATTACTTTCTTTTTAAGAAAGCATTGAGGTGTATTACAAACTTTTCCAATAAATTCTAAGTAAAGGGTAAGATATATAAAAGATTGATAGTGTCTTTACTAGCTTTTATTTGGGGGGAATACTTGTTATGACTTTGTCATACTGAAAATCATTTATTTTTCCTAGAAAGAAAAATGGCCACATGCCAAGTATCAGTACCTAAATGATTTCCACAGTGGGATTTGCATGCATGTGCACTGTGTATACATAGGTGGGTGTCGTGGTGATAAAGATATCTTTAAGAAATAGAGTGTAACATCCATCAAACCCTATGGTGTGGCCTAAAGATGACTCCAACAGCAGAGCTGAGAGTGGAGTCAGAGTAACACCCATGTTCCCTTGCACTCCGTGAGTAAAAATTACAAGAAATCCATGAATCAAACTGTTAATAGCAGTATTGATTGATGGTCACTTAAGAACTTTTGTAAATAATTGCCTAGATGAGTGAAGAGCCACAAACAGCATTTGCTGGTATAGACTTGTAAAGCTTGAGCTGAATAAAAGCAGGAACAGAAACTTGCCTGCTTGTCAATACAGGTAGTGTGTGTGTGTGTGTGTGTGTGTGTGTGTGTGTGTCTGTGTGGTGTGCTCTGACAGTTTCCAAAGAGCTAGCAGTACAACCTCAGAATCTGCTTTAAAACTCTGCTGAGCCCCGCAAATGAAAGAACATGTTTTAATTATTCCAGCACCATTTGCCTTTTTCTTTCTTCCCTCTCTATCTGCTTCCCATCCTAACATGGTGAAGGTATTGACTGATGCTGCAGAGAAGAGTGAAGAAAACTTACCACCTCCCTCACAGCAAGAGCCAAGCTCAGAGCTGACCATTATTCAGGGGAGAGACTACCTACAGCTTTCTCTACTCAGAGAAAAGACTAGATATAGCCAGTTATGTTTTGTTAGTATTTTATGACACTGACTTTTGATTTACTGTATTCAGATTCTAGTTATTCTAATTGTGCTTAGAATTTCTTTTTTTCTTACTATCTATGAACAACAAAAAATATGACACTAACTACATGGCTGGTGAACCTTGCACACCCATGCTTCTCTCTAAATATAGTAGTGCTAAAAAGATAGTCGGGATGGCAAAATGTGTGTCATAAATGCTTGTGACTGCAGAGTGGAACTGAATTCTCAACATGCTTCTGTAAACGAGAGAGAGAGAGAGAGAGAGAGAGAGAGAGAGAGAGAGAGAGAGAAGGTAGTATTAGCTTGGCCTTTGTTATAGGCTTGAATGCAGAATCCACGTATAGCTCCCTACGAGTATCAGTTGTTTTCACAAGCTGGCCAATTATTTGCATTATAAATGAGATTTCTGTTAGAAATTGAAATATTCAGCTATTTATAATATTTCCATTTAGTCAGCTAGGATGCAGTTCAGTTGGTAGAGTTTTTGCCTAACACTGAAGAAAACTGGACGTGGTGTTGGCATAACTGTGATCTCAGTACTTGGAAAGTAGATATGGAGGATCAGACGTTCAAGGAAATCCTTGGTTACACAGCAACTTCAAGGCCAGCCTTGGGTATATAACACTCTAAACAAAAATATATATTTATTTATGTGATATTTATCTATGTAGACTATATCTATATATATCTCCATTGAGCCATATATATATATCATATATATATATGATATATATATATATATATCATATATATATATGATATATATATACACACACTCACATACATACACACATAGCTTTCTAAATACAGGTCTTCTTTTACTGATTTTGGAAATAGGTCAGGATTTAACTGTGAATATATATGTATATATGTATATATTATTCAGATACTAGTTATTCTAATTGTGCTTAGAATTTTTTTTCTTACTATTTATGAACAACCAAAAATATGAGACTAACTACATGGCTGGAGAACCCCTGCATACCTATGCTTCTCTCTAAATATAGTAGTGTTAAAGAGAAAATATATATATATATATATATATATATATATATATATTCCAAAGGAGTTTCTAGTATGACTATTCCATGAGAAGAATTTATTAATCATTCAAGTGAATCTAAGAGTGGCCCAATAGAAACAATAATTTGAAGGTTAACTCACTTGTGCCTTGTGAGCAGGTCTGGGTGATTTCCTGGTGATGTCAACATATGACGCTGCTGCATTGGTAGGAACATCTCTTTCTTCACTCTCTAGGTCACACAAATATAAAACACTGCTTCCAGAAATTTGTTTAGCACAAAAAGACAGCGGTAAAACCTCTTTATTTTGTTCAGATTTCTCCAGAAGAGCAATTGGTGATGCACTTAGATTCAAGAGATTTTCCCCTTTATTGCTCATTTTATTGTAAATTTATCTTCATTATGTACTTTCACCAAATTAAAGAAAAAGGCTGTGGGTGAAGTCCTAATTTCCTCAATTTTCTTAGCAATTCCTTAATGAGAACAGGTTACCATGAGCTACATTTCTATTGTTGAATAATATTCTGGTTAACAAGTGTAAAAACTGTACACATTTATGCAATTTCATGTGATATTCCAGTTCATGGAATGTGTAATATGTGAAATATGGCAAACACATTTATTTACTCTGACCCTCATTTCTTTGTCATAATTTTATTTATTTTGTATGTGTATGAATGTACTGTCTGCATGTAGGTTTGTGCACCCGTGTCATGCAATGTCCCGGAGGTCAGAAGAGGGTGCCGAATTACCCTGGAACTGGAGTTAAAGATAGTTCTCAGCCACCAGGTGGGTGCTGTGGATCGAACCCAGGTCCTCTGCAATAGTGGTCGGTGCTCTTAACTGCTAGGCCATTTCTCTAGCCCCTGACTCTCATTTCTTATAGCTGAGCACTATGATCTTGGGCTCCCTACACTCTAGACTGTCAGAACTACATGCTTTTGATTGATGCCTTATAGTATATGCAATTTTATTGCAGCAGGTTGAACTAATGTAAACTAATGTAGTCTAATTTATTCATTAGTGCATCTGTTGTTTTATATTTATATTATTTGAAAATATTTTATTTTATTGTAGTTTTGTGCATTTCATACAGCTTTTCTCAGTCCAATTTTGACTCATTACACTTTCCATGCACCCCACCTCACCCAAGTTCATGCATTCTGTCATACATGTCTTGCACTTTTTTCTCAGTCTTTTTAAAGTTTTTTTTTTTTTTAATGGAGAAGTTTATTGTTTTGGGCAGAAGTTTACTGCTTCAGTCAGTTCTTTGTCCCAGACCTTTTGTTGTTGTTCCCTCCAATTTGTATTGCTCCAAAATATGCATCTATATTTATGTCACACCTATACCATAATTATGAAATCTGAAAATAAACTGAATGTTAATTCCAAATCACATTTAGGAATTCACATTTTCCCTTTTATTTTTATATTACTCACATGCATACATACCCTCCACCCACATACCAAAATTACAAAGTCTGAAAATAAGTGGTAGGTTAATTCTAGAATTCATTAAGGGATTCACATTATAAGAGCATAGTTGCTTTCAGATAAAAAGAAATATAGCATTAACATTGCTCAGTTTACCTTACATCTTGGGATTTGATGCTAGCATCCACAAACAAGGGATACCATTTCCCATTTGTTTTTCTGGGATTAATTCACTTAGCATAGTGGCTTCCAGTTCTATCCATTCACCTGCAAAGTTAACTAATGGAACAAAATTGAAGTTCCAAATCGAGCACATACAATTTCAGCCACCTCATATTTGACAAAGAGGCCAAGAAGACTCAATGGAGTAAAGACAGCATCTTCAGCAAATGGTATTGGCAAAACTGGATCACCAATTGTAGAAGAATAAAATTAAACCCCTACCTCACATCCTATACAAAAGTCATCTCCAAATGGATCAAAGACCTCAAAGTGGGGAATTTCCTGGGACCACCTGAAGCATAGGAGTGTCCAAGTTGATTCTTTGGAGAACCTTCAGAACAGAAAGGGAAGAGTGAGTTAGACTTCCAATAGAAAGACTAAAACTTAGTCAGGTCAACACTACATAAGCAATGAGAAAAGGAGAAAACCAAATCAATCAGACAAAAATGGTGGCATCTGAAGGAGGCAAGCAAAGCAAGCCTTCAACACAGTGAAGAGGCATTTGGGATTCGCATTGGAATATAGACAAAGAGAAACCCACATGCCTGGGACATGGAGAAGAGACAACATGGGAAAGGTGCAGGATAATTCCACACCAAGCTTGATGAACCTTGTGGAAGATTCCTACAGTGGGATCCCCTTGGGGATGGCCCAGGACACAGATATTAGAAGTACAATTATGAACATACTCAAAGAAATAAAAAACTATAAAGAACAAGTCAGAGAACTAAAAATAGAGAATGAAAAACTCAAGAAGGACCTAGAGAGACAGAATAACAAACTCCAGAAGGAAGTGGAAACACTGAAAAGATCCCATGTTGAAAAAGATAAGGAAAGCAACCAGAGAAGCAAAGAGTTACAGGAAGAGATTGAGAAGCTCCAAAAGGAAGTGGAAATACTAAAGAAATCAGAAGATGAAATGAAAAAGGAAATCAAACACTCATCCAATCAAGAGGAAAGGAATGGAAAAAGCCTCAGAAGTAGAATGGAAGAAGTAGAACAAAGAATATCAGACCTGGAAAATAACACAGAACAACTAAAAACCTCAAGCAAAGATTATGAAAAAATTAAAAATATGGAAAAGTGAAACAACCAAGAACTGTGGGACGCTATGAAAAGATCAAACCTCCTCATCATAGGAATAGAAGAAGGAGAAGAATCCCAAGAGAATGGTAATGATCAGATCTTCAACAGAATAATAGATGAAAATTTCCCCAAACTAAAAAAAGATAAATCAGTACAAATACAAGAAGCACATAGAGCTCCAAACAGACAAGATCAAAAAAGAAACTCTCCATGCCATATCATAGTTAAAATGCTAGACGCCCAAAACAAAGAAAAAATTCTGAAAGCCACAAGAGAAAAACAAGTTACTTATAAGGGGAAACCTATCAGAATTACATCTGACTTCTCAGTGCAAATTATGAAAGCAAGAAGAACGTGGAGCAAAGCATTCCCAGTGTTAAAGGATTATAGATGCCAACCCAGGTTACTATACCCAGAAAAAATGTCAATTATAGTTGAAGGAGAGAGAAAAATCTTCCACGACATAAACAAGATGAAAGAATACATGTCTGGAAAACCAACCCTTCAGAGAATACTTGAAGCAATTCAAAGGACAGAAGAAAGGAGCAACTATCCCCAGGCACCTAGAAAGAGAAATTAATAAAAGCATAACTGCAGAAGTAGAAACCTAGACCCAAAACACAAATGGATAATAAGGTGAAAGGAAGCAACATAAATCTATCAGTTATAACCTTAAATATTAATGGATTAAACTCTCCAATCAAAAGACATAGACTGGGAAATTGAATTAGGAAACAGAACCCATCTATATGCTATCTACAAGAAACACATCTTAACTTCAAGAATAGGCACCACCTTAAAGTGAAAGTATGGAAAAAATATTCCAACCAAATGGTACCAAAAAGAAAGAAGGTGTTGCAATATTAATATCAGACAAAATAGACTTCAAAGTAAATGAAATCAGAAGAGACAAAGAAGGCCACTACATTTTTATCAAAGGAACAATTCACCATGAATATTTCACAATTATGAATATACATAAAGTTTATAAAGACAATTCTCCAGGACCACAAGGCACAGATTAACCCCAGTACACTCATAGTAGGGGACGTCAATACCCCACAGAGTCCTTTGGACAGGTCAACTGAACAAAGAATAAACAGAGAGACATCTGAACTGAATGATATTATGCACCAAACGGACCACACAGACATCTACCGAATATTCCACCCTAATACCAGAGAATACACTTTCTACTCAGCACCCCACAGAACATTCTCCAAAATCAACCACATACTGGGACACAAAAGAACCTCCACAAATACAAAAAGATTGAAATAATTTCATGCGTTATATCAGACTACAAGGCAATAAAGCTCACTATCAACACCAGGATAAGCCCTACTATCTACAAGAATACATGGAGACTAAACAACATACTCCTGAATAATGAATGGGTCAAGGAAGAGATAAAGAAAGAAATAAAATCATTCCTGGAACTGAATGACAATGATAATACAACATAACAAAACCTATGGAATACTTTAAAAGCAGTCCTAAGAGCTCTCTTCATAATAGCAAGGAGCTGGAACCAACCCAAGTGCCCCTCAACTGATGAGTGGATAGAGAAAATGTGGTATATCTACACAATGGAGCTCTATGCAGTGGTAAAGAAAGATGACATGAGCTTTGCAGGTAAATGGTTGGAGCTAAAAGATATCATGCTGAGTGAGGTAACAGTCCCAGAAAAAACAAACAATGAATGGTATCCCTCATCTGTGGATGCTAGCACCAATTACCTAATTGTATGGCAAACTGAGCAGCCCCAATGTGATCTGTAAACAACTGTGCTCTTATATTTTGAATCCCTTAAAAATAATAAAGGAACAAAAAAAGACCTCAACGTGAAACCTGTAATTCTGAAGGTGATAGAAGAAAATGTTGGCAGTAACCTACAAGACATAGGTGTAAGAAAGGACTTTCTAAGTCATACAGCAACTGCACAGAAAATAAGGTCGACAATTGACAGGTAGGACCTCATTAAACTCAAAAGCTTCAGTACAGTAAAAGGAACAATCGAAGTGAAGAGAAAACCCACAGAGTGAGTGGAAACCATCTCCAGCGATACATCTTGACAGAGCATTAAAATCCAGAATATATAAACTACTCAAAAAAAAAGAAGACTCACTCAAAAGATGGAGTAGAGAGCTAAACAGAAACTTCACAAATGAGAAGGTAAAGATGGTTAAAAACATCACTAAATAAAGCAATGCAAAATAAAACCACTTTAAGATATCATCTCACTCTGATATGACTGGCTAAGCTCAAGAACACAAAGGACACCAAATGCCAGAGAGGTTGTGGGGAAAGGGGAACATTCATCCATTGCTGCTGGGAATATAAACTTGTACAACCACTATGGAAAGCAGAATCCTTAAAAGACTCAAAATGAGCCTACCACCTGACCCGACCATACCACTCCTGGGTATATACCCACAAGACTCACCCTACCGCAAAGATGCATGCACAACCATGTTTATTGCAGCTCTCTTCACAATAACAAAGAGCTGGAACCAACCCAAATGCCCCTCAACTGACAAGTGGATGACAAAAATGTGGTACATCTACACAATGGAGTACTATTCAGCGGAAAAGAAAGATGACATCATGAACTTTGCAGGTAAATGGATAGAGCTTGAAAGCATTATGCTAACACAGTCCCAGAGAAACAAGTGGTGAATGGTCTCCCTCATTTGTGGATGCTGACACCAAATCCCCAGATAAAAGGCAAGCTGAACAACATTATTGTTATATTTCTGTTTATCAGAAAGCAACTATGTTGTTATAATGTAAATCTCTTAACAGGATCTAGAATCAATCCACCACTTACTTTCAGACTCTGTAATTACTGTATATGAGTGGAAAGTATGTATGCATAGTTTAGAGTAATATAAAATTAAAAGAGGTAAATGTGAATTCCTAAACATAAAAAATAAAATAAAATATATTATTTATTATTTGTATTTTATGTGTATGAATGTATTGCCTGATTGTACATGAGTGCAAGCATGTCATGCAATGTCCACAGATGTCAGAAGAGGGAGTAAGATCCCCTAAAATTTGAGTTATAGACAGTTGTTAGCCACCATGTGGGTGTTCTTAATTGCTGAGCTATCTCTCCAGCTCCAGAATATTTTAATACTTTTTTATTTATTATTTTTTATGTGTATGAGTGTATTGTCTGCATGTAGGTTGGTGCACCTGTGTTGTGCAGTGCCACAGAGGTCAGAAGAGGGCATCAGATTCCCCTGGAACTGGAGTTAAAAATGGTTCTTAGCCACAATGTGGGTGCTGCAAATTGAACCCGGGTGCTCTGCAGGAGCAGTCATTTCTCTTAACTGCTGAGCCATCTCTCCAGCCCTCCTCCAGAACATTTTAAATACAACTTTCTGAGGTAAAAATTAGGCTTCACAGATAAAACACAGGATATCTGTTGTGCTAAAATTTATTTAACTACAGGCACTTTTATAAGGTGTCATGACTATTTCATAGGACATTCTTGAACTCACAAAACATTACCAAATTAAAATCTTGGTTTTTAAAATTTGCTTAATGAAGCAATTTAGGAAGAACATCCCAAAAGAATTATGATTCACAAACCAATTGCCTGTTCTTGAGAAGTAAAGAGATAGCAGGCTCAACCAAATAATCATTGGACCTGCATCACTTATAACATTTTCTCAGCTGGTTTTGATCTGAATCACTACATAGAAATATTTGATGGCTGTCATAACAAACATACAATTATTCTGACCTGAATATGTGTCCCATCCCATTCCTATGTAGACTTTCTGCCCCTAAGTTAGAGTACTATGAACTATGATATTTAGGAGGACAGAGGCCTCATGATGGAGGTTGAGGCCTTACTCTGAAAAGCCCTCTCACTGCTGCATCATGTGATGTTAGAGTTAGAATACAATAGTCTACGTGGAACCAATCCCTCCCGAGGCACTGAATTTGCTGGTGCTCTCTTGTGGGACGTCCTGGTCTGCAGGGATATTAAGAGCTATTACTCATTTCTGTTTTTTTACCCAAGCTACTTATGCATCGGGCCAAAAATAAACAGAGAAATAAAGAATTAAGCTACAATGTAGGGATATAATTATGAAAAGACCGTTTGGTTCAGCATGCTTTATGCAGTTTTGTCTCCTGGACATCTTATCTTTGGTATGTGGTAACTACTGAGGTACCTCCAGTGCGTCTTTCCCCTGGAAATAGCCATGGTACTGCTGCTGCTAACACGGCTGTTACTACTGTTTCTAATCAGAAGAATAAAGGCTTGGTGACCCCCCCCCACACACACACCCCTCATGCACACTTCTTTCTCTGGATGTGAACAATGCTGAGACAGACTAAAAATAAGAGTTTGCTTGTAATGGTACACATTTGAAAATATTGTACCCTGTTTCCTTTTTTCCTCTGTTATTTCATCTTGAGAAGACAGGATTTCAGCAGAAATGGTGACAAGTGTCTACTACACTGGATGACTTTGCAGTTTAGATGAAAGCAATTTTGCATTCATTACCCCTATTCTTATTGATTTGGGTGACATTCCAGGGTTTTGTGTCCTTATTTCTGTAGGTATAGCGAAGGAAACCAGTTAAGTTCAATTAAGCTCAGATTTCTTTATGCTAATGGCTAGTTTTGAAATATCAGCATTTACATAGGCTCATAAAAAAAGATTAATTATATCGTAGGCTAGTACATTTCCAGAAGCAAAGAACATACATCTGCTTCTCTTTTGCCATGGTGATCTACATGCTCCTTACCATTCTATCCATTCATATCACGGTGCTGTCTAAAGCAGCAGAGGGCTATGGAAGACTAGACCCGGGCTGAAAAGGTCTTCTGATCTATGTGAGTCTTTGTAAAAGTGTTTGTGAGGAATTTGAAGATCATATTGGGAATTTCCATGTGGCATATGGATGATTAAATCTTGCAAGTTACTAGATACCAGTTGTATTCATTATTTTTCTCGATTGCTGGGATAAATACTTGAAAGCAATTTAGAAAAGGAAGGGTTTATTTTGGCCGATGGGCCAAAGGTACAGTCTATCACAGTGGGGAAGCCCTGGTGAGGGGAATGTGAGGTTGCTACTCACATTTTATCCAGTCAGTAAGTAGAGACAGAGGAACGATGGCTACTGGCTCTGACATTGCTCTATCCATTTTCCTTTTTATTCCCATAGCCTATGGGATGAGTCTTCTCAGTTAAGCCACTTCTCTTGAAATGCTCCCAAAGTCATACCTAAGATACGTCTCCTAAATAATTCTAAACTAGATCAAGTTGACAGTGAACATTTATACTAGTATAATATTTGCATATTTTTAAAATACTTTTAAGGTCTGGAGAGATGGCCTAGCGGTTAAGAGCGCCAACCGCTCTTACAGAGGACCCGGGTTCGATCCCCAGCACCCACATGGCGGCCGAGAGCCGTCTGAAACTCCAATTCCAGGAGAACTCCAGTTCCAGGGGAATCCGAGACCCTCTTCTGACCTCCGCGGCATTGCACAACACGGGTGCACAGACTTGCATGCAGACAGTACATTCATACACATACAGAAATAAATAAAATAAAAAAAATACTTTTTAAAAATTTTATTTATTTTTGTATGTGTATGAATGTACTGTCTGCATGCAGGTTTGTGCACCCATGTCGTGGAATGCCATGGAGGTCAGAAGAGGGTATCGCATTCCCCTGGAACTGGAATTAAAGATCGTTGTTAGGTGCCATGTGGGTGCTGGGGCTTGAACCCGGGTCCTCTGCAAGAGCAGTGGGCACTCCTAACCACTAGGCCATCTCTCCAGCCCTGCATTATTTTTTTTTTTATTGATGCTTTGTGTATTTCATACAACATTTTCCAATTCAGTTCAGGCATATATCCCCTTCCCTTCCCCCCACCCCACCCCTACCCATCCCAGATCATGCATTCTGCCGTAAGTTTTCTGCATCTTTCTCTGCTTTTTGTTTTGTTTTTTCATTTTTTTTAACAATAAGTGATAATTTGTGAGTACAAGCATCCTTCATGTAAAACCAATTTGCAAGCAGTTGTGCCCAAACCCACACAGCTCATGGGTCCCACCATCCAGCAGGGGGGGCTTGTATGTTCAATCAAGTTGATCAAATGAGTGTCCAGTCTATATTGTTGTAGTTTCACCATTAACCCCAATCGAAGCCCTTACATTCTACCACGCCCCCTCTTCTGCAGATTGTTCCCTAGGCTTAGAATAGGGGCACAGGTGGATGAGAAGCAAAATACTCTACTTTCTCTGGAGCTGAAATCATGAATTAACATACCATCCAAACATCTGTGTCTATACCAAAGAAACCTACCATAACAATTGGTATTGTTTGAATACCTATATATCTAATTGTGTGTGCTTCATTAGTAGGATCGAAAGGCTATATATTATACTGTTTAATACCTAAATATCTAATTGCATGTGCTTCATCAGTAGGATCGAAAGGTTATGCCTGGACAAGCTGGCAGCCCATGAAAGAAAACAGCCAGAACTGACTAGAGACCAGCCCTGCATTTTTTTAAAGACCAACATGAATATTTTTACTATGGGTCAAAAAGAATCTCTATTGAGATCTTATCAGCTAGCATTTTCTTCAGCCACATGCACTTCAGAACTCCAGTTATAAAGGTTTAAAGGTGCTAGAAACATAATTTGACTGTGGAACTAGCAATTCCAGAGTTGGCATGGCTGCTTCACATGAAAACAGGATTTCTAGTCTCTCTCCCTTAATATATTTTTTCTATCTTGAGGTTGCTTTATGTACAAGAAGAAAACCATAGCTCCAGAAAATCCATCTGTATTACAGGAAGAATGATTAAGGAAGAAAAAGTTAAAGGGGAGAATCACTCTCTTTGAATGGGTTTACTAAGTACCCTACTGGAAAGATCTGCTTACACTTCATTAGCTGCAAAGTAATATAAAGTATAATCTTTTGTTCAGCTATTTTGTTGCCTTTGGTAAAATCAGGTTCCAGAGAAGTAGATAATGTATCTTTCCCTTTACAAGAGTGTATTTCTATAATAGTAATAATGATTATTTTTTAAAGTGTTTTTCAGGTCTAGATTTGTTAAAAAAATAAAAATAAATTTATGTGAAAAAAAATAAAGTGTTTTTATTTGATATTTTCCTAGCTGCTCTTAGTGGACTTGAGGATTCAGTTACTCAGAAATCATGACAGGTAATCCAAAATAGCATTTATGTGCCAAGCAAATATTCTAAATGCTTTATGTAACTGAATCTTTAAAACAATCCATATGTGTGTGTGTACGCACATGTGTATGTAAGTATGTATCCATACATATGAATATATATATATGTAATGGCTGAAGTGACTCCAGTTAGGTTAAGACAGCATCTTAAGAGACCTTTTCTGCCTGAAACTGGCAAACAATTTCAGGAACTGCTGATCACTTGCCCCCTTCCCAGGAATGTGTAACTGTTGTGAAATGATTAACTAAATGCTTACTCCGGCTTCTGTAAAACTTACATTGCTGCTATTTTCACAAGGAAACAATGATGTTATCTCACACAGATGGAAAGCCCACCAAAGTAAATTAATTGTGGGGTTTTTTTGGTCATTTTGAAACAGGGTCTCCCTGTATCCCTGTAGATAGCTTCCTTTGCCATGAGCAGGTACAGCATGGTCCTGCTAAGGGAAGGGGGGCACAGTGCCCACCTGCAGCCACTGTAGGGAACTGACCCCTCCGTGCAGAGGTCAGTCTGTTACTTTCATAACCCGACCTGAGAGGTTCTTCCAACTGAGGTCCTTAGCCTGGGACAATGGAACGTTTCCCACTTTGGCTGTGTTTTTTCCACCTGCCCAAAGACTGCTGGCCTCTGGACAGGAATTTCAGGCTGATGGCTGTTTGCCTATCTTCAGCCTATACCCACTCACGATTCACGTCACCACACTAGCTATCCAGGTTGGCGGTCTAAAGGACCGCTGTCCAACCCACTGGTCACTCGAATGAAATTCAGGCCTGCTTCGGCCTGTATGCATGCAAAAAATAACGGCCGGACATTCTGTAACGATGGTAATGGAGAATTCGATTTATTTCCTGCTACAGTTTGCTTTTATGAGCAAAATGACGTCAGTTCCCAGAGCCAATCACAGACCCCCCAGTTCTGCGCCACTGTATACTGCTGCTCTGCCTAGTATCATGTGCTTCAGCCACGTTGCTTGCTCCTTCTTGGGGCAGAGTTGGAGAAATCCCATGACTCCTACATGGAGCCCAGAGGTGTACTAGCTGAGAACTAGCCCCCAATTCAAACTGGATCTTCCCACATAGCCCCAGCTCTGCTGGAACTCACTATGCAGACCAGGCTGGCCTTGAACTTAGAGAGATCTGCCTGCCTCTGCCCCCGGAATTCTGGGATTAAAGGTTTGTACTTATGATTTAATTTTTTCTTTTTCTTTCTTTCTTTCTTTCTTTCTTTCTTTCTTTCTTTCTTTCTTTCTTTCTTTCTTTCTTTCTTTCTTTCTTTCTTTCTTTCTTTGCCTTTAAGAACCTTCCTCCTTCTTTAGCCCACCAATCCATTCTCCACCCAGAGGCCATGGTCAGCTGTGTGGCTTGAACAAGTTTGGAGGTCTTTCTCAGGGTCCTGAACTCTATAACATAATATGTAAGATGTGAAAATTGAGTACAAAGAGGATCAGTAACTTACCGATGACCCATAGCTAGGTAGTATAGACTTATATTGAACCATGGAAGCTGCTTGTCAGAGGTCTTCAACACTCTCAATAAGACCCAGAGGAAAATGATTTTAGAATTTCATCACTCTGTATTTTTTAATTTTTATTTATTTTTATGTGTATGAATGTACTGACTGCATGTAGGTCTGTGCACCAATGCCGTGCAATGCCGCGGAGGTCAGAAGAGGGTGTCTGGATTCCCCTGGAACTGGAGCCAAAGATGGTTCTCAGCCACCATGTGGGTGCTAGGGACTGAACCCGGGTCCTCTGCAAGAGCAGTTGGTGCTCTCAACCACTAGGCAATCTCTCCAGCCCCTCATCACTCCGTCTTATTGTGGCAAATTAATCTCCCCAGCCATTCCTCAGTGCAAGCTCATCCACTGACCTCTAGTGAGACTATCCAGAATCCCTAGTTTTAACAAGGCCAGTCAGTTCTTTAACCAAGAGTAATCAGCTGTCAATATTTCTTCAGCTTAGACTCAGTTCTGCTGCCCATTCTCCCCAGTTAAATGCTCAGTTTTTTTTTTTTTTCTGGTTTACCTTGCATGGGTCTTTTGGATGCTGACAACTTAATGGCATGTTCATATGAGCAGGGTCCCAGAAGCTTGTAGGACTCTATTTACATATGGTCATCCAACACCTCCTTGGCTCTTACAAACTTTCCATCCCCTTTTCCAAAATGTTTCCTGAGCCCTGGGTGAATGAAGCTGAAGCTGAATATAGGAGACCTGTCCATGGTCCCATACTTTGTAGACTCTTTTTTTTTTTTTTTGGTCTTTTTGAGACAGGGTCTCTCTGTAGCTCCAGCTGTCCTGGAACTCACTCTGTAGACCAGGCTGGCCTTGAACTTACAAAGATCCGCCTGCCTCTACCTCCCGAGTGCTAGGATTAAAGGTGTGTGCCATCTTAAACTCCTTGGCTTGGCCATTTATGACCTTTTGAATTACTGGAAACTTGCTGCATGAGGAAGCATCGTTAATGAGAGTTAAGAGATTAATTAATTTCATCTTGGCCCTTGTTCTATCATAGGTATAGCCAGCTATAGGTATAGAGGTTGCACTGTAGATGTGCCAACTAGGGTTGTGCAATTAACAGACAATGTGTGTGGCAAATTGTGGTAATCTGCAATAGTCTTCACATAGTGCAAAAGAAGCTTCTTTGATGAGTGATGTCTAGGATATTTGTACTTAGTAAGAAATTACATTACCATAGAGATGCGAGAGCTATGGGGATTTCTCTAAGATCTATGACCTCTGCAGCCATTTGGCTATGTTTAAAGAACCACGCATGAGTTTTTTTTTCCCATTGAATGGGCTTTCAGTCCATTTAATTAGCCATTGATCGCCCCCAATATAAAAGTGTTCCTACTGAATAAATGTTTTATGCTGTGCCAGTCATTGACATGGATATTTGGTTTTAAAGCTTGTGTTTGACAGTTGATTGTTGTTCTCCCTTGCATACCTCTGTACAAAGTATGAGTATTAGCCTTCTGGGGAGGTTGGTTCCAGGTCTATTCTAGCTCTGTTGCTCCAAGTCCAATCTCAAGAAGGATGTCCTGTCTTCAGCAATGAGGGCTTACCTTCAGGTTCTGGGAGGCAATGAGGGCAATAGCCTGGGTAATTTAGGGAGTGTTTTGGACTGCCCTGGGCAACAACTCACAACTGTCTAGCACTGTTAGGTAGCCTTCAGCTTTCCACATGGACTCCTATAGAGATGTTGCATGTGCAATTTCTCATTAGATCGTTAGACTAATGTTATGCCTTCTACCCTGCTTCTTGTCTAACCCAACCCTTCGTATCTTCCCCATTTAAAGTATTCCCAATTTCCCCATTTCTCCCTTGATAATACCAGTCTCTGATGGTCCCATCTGTCTTGAGGTCCTTCTCTCTCTTTATCTCCTCCTTCTCCATCCTATTTAAATACCCTATTTTTATCCATTTCTCCCTTAGTATAAGGTTATAAGTATTAGTATAAGACTATATCTCTCAGGTTCCCTCTTTCTATTTCTCTTTGTGTGTGTGTGTGTTTTTTTTTAATTTTCCTGGCTCCTGCAGTTACATTAGAATATATACTCACATATAAGGATTTGGTGCAAGGATCCACAAATGTGGGAGAATATATGTCGTTTGTCTTTTCTGAGTCTTATTTTACTTAGCATTTTAACAGCTTCTAGTTCCATCCATTTACTTGCAAAATTCAGGATGTCATCTTTCTTTACCTCAGCATAGAACTTCATTGTATAAATGTACCACATTTTCATTATCCAATCATCAGTTGAGGGACACTTAGATTGCTTTCATCTCCTAGCTATTGTGAAAAGAATAGCAACAAACATGGTTATGCAAGTATCTCTGCAATAGGATAAATCTTTTGGGTATATGCCAAGGAGTGGTATAACTGGTTCAAGTGGTAGGCTTATTTTAGTTTTTTTTTTTTTTTAAGAGTTATCCAAACTGCTTTGCATAGGGGTTTCATGATTTGCATTCCCCCCAGCAGTGAATTAGCCAACCTTCTCATTTCCTCATATCCTCTCCAACATTTGGTATCATTTATTTTCTTGATCTTACCCAGTCTTACTGAGGTAAGATGAAATCTTAAAGTGGTTTTAACTTGCATTTACCTCATTAACTAATGATGACAAATACTTTTAAAAAAGTTTTTAATCATGTTTATTTCTTCTTTTGAGAACTCTCTGTTCAGATAATAAGCCCATCTTTTAATTGGGTCAATTGGGTCATTGGTTTTCTTGATTCTTTGTTTTGAGTACTTTATATATTCTGGATGCTAACCTCTGGCACATGTGACACTTGTGATGATTCTCTCCCACTCCTTGGGTTGTCTCTTGACTTACTTGATTGTTTCTTTTGCTGCACAGAAGCATTTTAGTTTAATGAGTTCCCACTTGTTGATTGTTGACCTTAATTCTTTTTTTTTTATTCAGCTTCTGTTTTTTTATTTATTTTTTATTGATGTTTTGTGTATTTCATACATCATTTTTCAATTCAGTTCAGGCATATTCCCCTTTCCCTTCCCCCTACTCCACCCCACCCCATCCTAGATCATGCATTCTGCCATAACGTCCTGAATTTTTCTCTCAGTCTTTTTTTTATGTTTAGAAATTAACATTTTCCTCCATTAATTTTATATTACTCTAAAATATGGATACATAGTCTCCACTCATATACAGTAATTACAGAGTCTGAAAAATAATTGGTGGGTGGAGTCTAGAAGCCATTGAGAGATTCATATTATAACAACATGGTTGCTTTCAGATACACAGAAATATAACAATAATGTCATTCAGCTTGCTTTTCATCTGGGGGATTTGGTGTTAGTATCCACAAATGAGGGAAACCATTCACTGTTTTTCTTTCTGGGACTGTGTTACTTAACTCAGCATTATGGCTTCGAGCTCCATCCATTTACCTGCAGAGATCATAATGCCATCGTTCTTTACTGCTGAATAGTATGCCATTGTGTAAATGTACCAAATTTTTGTCATCCATTCATCTGTTGAGGGGCATTTGGGTTGGTTCCAGCTCTTTGCTATTGTGAAGAGAGCTGCAGTAAACATGGATGTACATGTATCTTTGGGGTAGGATGAGTCTTTGGGGTATATACCCAGGAGTAGTATGACTGGGTCAGGTGGGTAGGCTTATTGAGAGTCTTTTAAGGGTTCTCCATGCTGCATTCCATAGTGGTTGTCAAAGTTTACATTCCCACCAGCTGTGGATGAGTATTCCCCTTTCCCCACAACGACTCCAGCATCTGTTGTCTTTTTTTTTTCTTCATCTTAGGTAGCCTTACTGGAGTGAGATGATATCTGAGAGTGGTTTTAATTTGCACTTCCTTAATTATTAATGATATTGAACACTTTTTAAGATGTTTCCTAGCTATCTTTAATTCCTCACTGGTGAAGACCCTGTTTAGCTCTTTACTCCATCTTTTGAGTAGGTCATTTGTCTTCTTCTTTGTTTTTTGAGTAGTTTATATATTCTTGACGGTAATGCTCTGTCAGATGTGTCACAGGTAAAGATTTTCTCCCACTCTGTGGGTTTTCTCTTCACCTCATTGATTGTTTCTTTTGCTGTACAGAAGCTTTTGAGTTTTATGAGGTCCCATTTGCCAACTGTGGACCTTACTTCCTGGGCAGCTGTTGTCTGATTTAGAAAGTCTTTTCCTGCACCTATGTCTTGTAGGTTGTTGCCAACTTTTTCTTCTATTACCTTCAGGGTTTCAGGCTTCATGTTGAGATCTTTGATCCACTTGGAGTTGCTTTTTGTACAGGGTGAGAGGTAGGGGTTTAATTTTGTTCTTCTACAGATGATGATCCAATTTTGCCAGCACCATTTGCTGAAGATGCTATCCTTCATCCATTGAGGATTTTTTTGCTCCTTTGTCAAATATGTGGTGCTGAAATTGCATGAGCTCAAGTTTGGATCTTCAAATTTGTTTCATTGGTCAACAGGTCTGTTTTTGTGCCAGTACCAGGCTGTCTTTATGACTATGGCCTTGTAGTATAGTTCAAAGTCTGGTAGGGCAACCCCCTTGAATTGCATTTTTCACTCAGGGTTGCTTTAGCTATTTGGGGTATTTTGTTTTTCCATATGAATTTAAGGATTTTTTTTTCCAAGTCTGTGAAGAAGCTCATAGGGATTTTGATTGGGATTGTGTCAAATCTGTATATCAATTAATTTTCCCAATCCATGAGCATGGGAGGTCTTTTCATCTTTGATGTCATTTTCAATCTCCTTCTTCAGGGGTTTAAAATTTTTGTTGTAGAGGTCTTGGGTATCTTTGGTTAGGTTTGTTCCCAGGTATCTTATTAATTTTTGAGGCTACTATGAGTGGGAAGGTCTTCTTATATTCTTTCTCCACTTGTTTATTGTTGGTGTAAAGAAAGGCTACTGATTTTTCTAGGTTAATTTTGTAGCCTGACACTTTATTAAAACTCTTAATCATTTCTAGAAGTTTTCTGGTGGAGTTTTTAGCATCCCTTAGGTAAACTATCATATCATCTGCAAAAAGGGACATCTTAAATTCTTCTTTTCCGATTATATTTCCTTTAATTTCCTTCTCTTGTCTTATTGCCTGAGCAAGTGTTTCGAGCACTATGTTGAAGAAGAGTGACAATAGGGGGCAGCCTTGCCAAGTTCCTGCTTTTAAGGGAAAAGGTTCCAATTTTTCTCCATTTAGGATGATGTTGGAAGTGGGTTTGCTATATGTGGCTTTGATCATGTTGAGGAATGTTCCTTTCAGTCCTATTCCCTCTAGGACTTTAAACATGAAGGGATGCTGGATCTTGTCAAAGGCTTTTTCTTCATCAATTAAGATGATTGTGTGGTTTTTGTCTTTCAGTCCATTTATGTGTTTTATGATATTTATTGATTTACATATGTTGAACCATGCATCCCTGCATCTCTGGTATGAATCCAACTTGATCATGATGGATGATCTTTTTGATGTGGGTCTGTATGTGATTTGCAAGTATTTTGTTGAGAATTTTGCATCTATGTTCATTATTGAGATGGGTCTATAGCTTTCTTTTTTGCTTGTGTCTTTTCCTGGTTTTGGTATTAGAGTGATGCTGGCTTCATAGAAGGAGTTTTGGAAAATTTCCTCAGTTTGTATCCTTCTAAACAGTTTGAGTAGCAATGGTTATAGGACCTCTTTACATGCTTTATAGAATTCTGCCATGAAACCATGTGGACCCAGGCTTTTTTTAAGTGGGAGGTTTTTAATTACATCTTAAATTTCCTCAAATATTATGGATCTGTTTAAACTGTCAATCTCTTCTTGGATAAGCTCTGTTGGTTCCCAGGATTTCACATATTTATCCATTTCTCTTAGGTTTTCAAATTTAGTGGAGTATAGATTTTTGAAGTATTCCCATATGATTTCTGGATCTTTTCTTTGTCTGTTGTGATGGTTCCCCTTTCATAAAGAATACTATTGATTTGGAGTCTCTTTCTCTCTCTCTCTCTCTCTCTCTCTCTCTCTCTCTCTCAGTTAACTGGGCTAGATGTCTATCTATTTTGTTTATTTTTTCAAAGAACCAGCTTTTGGATTCATTGATTATGTATTCTTTTCTTTGTTTCTATTTCATTGATTTCTGCTCTGATTTTTGTTATTTCTTACTGTCAGTTGGGTTTAGGGTTCATTTGTTTTTGTCTCTCAAGTGTTTTTGGCTGCAGTATTAGATCGTTTATTCCCTTTCTGTTTTTTTGTTTTTTTAATGTGGGCACTTAAGGCTATAAATTTCCCTCTCAAGACTGCTTTTAAAGTTTCCCACAGATTTTGTTGTGTTGTATTGTCTTTTTCGTTCAGTTCCATGAATACTTTTATTTCACTCTTTAGTTCTTCCTTGATACATTCATTATTCACGATGGTGTTGTTTAGTCTCCATGTGTTCTTGTAGCTAGTTGGACTTATTCTGGTGTTCATATTGAGCTTTATTGCACTGTGGTCTGATAGAATGCATGGAATAATTTCTATCCTTTTGCATTTATTGAGGTTCCTTTTGTGCCCCATTATGTGGTCGATTTTGGAAAATGTTCTGTGAGGTGCTGAGTAGAAATAATATTCTCTGGTATTTGGGTGGAATACTCTGTAGATGTCTGTGAGGTCCATTTGGTGTATTGTATTGTTCAGTTCTGATGTCTCTGTTTATTTTTTGTCCTGTTGATCTATCCAAGGGGCTCAGTGGAGTGTTGAAGTCTCACACTATTAGTGTGGTAGGATTAATCCGTGTCTTGAGGTCCTGCAGACTTGTGTTTATAAAGTTAAGTGCACCAGAGTTTGGTGCATAGATATTTAGGATTATGAAGTCTTCATGGTTCATTGTTCCTTTGACAAAGATGTAATGGCCCTCTTTGTCTCTTCTGATTAATTTTACTTTGAGATCTATTTTTTCTGCCTTGGTACCATTTGCTTGGAATATTTTTTCCAACCTTTCACTCTAAGGTGGTGTCTGTCCTTGAGGGTGAGATGGGTTTCTTGTAGACAGCATACAGAAGGGCTCAGTTTCCTAATCCATTCTCCCCATCTATGCCTTTTGACTGGGGAGTTTAGACCATTAGTATTTAAGGTTATTATTGAAAGATCTGTGTTGCTTCCTTTTACTTTATATTTTGTTTGCATTCTCAGTCTAGGTTTATATTTACTGTGTTATGATTTTGTTGCTTTCTCTCTTTAATTGCTTAGGGATAGTTGCTTCTTTCCTCTTTTCTTTGGATTGCTTTGAGGATTTTCTGAAGTGTTGGTTTCTTAGACATGTATTCTTTCATCTCGTTCATGTTGTGAAAGATTATTCTTTCCCCTTCAACTATGATTGACATTTCTGCTGGGTATAGTAGTCTGGGTTGGCATTTAAAGTTGTTTAGTACTGGGAATACTTTGGTCCACATTCTTCTAGCTATTTTTTTTTTTTTTGCACTGAGAAGTCAAGTGTGATTCTGATGGGTTTCCCCTTTTATGTAACTTGTTTTTCACTTGTGGCTTGCAGTATTTTGCCTTGTCTTGAGCATCTAGTGTTTTAACAATTATATGGTGTGGGAAATTTCTTTTCTGGTCTTGTCTGTTTGGTGTTCTATGTGCTTCTTGTATTTGTATGGGTTTATCTTTTTTCAGTTTGGGGAAATTTTCTTCTATTATCCTGTTGAATATCTGGTCAATAGTGTTGTCTTGGGATTCTTCTCCTTCTTCTATCCCTATGATGCAGAGGTTTGATTTTTTTCATAGTGTCCCACATTTCCTGGTTGTTCCACTTTTGTGGTTATTTTTTTTTGTATTTATTTATTTATTTTTAACAAATCTAGACCCGTGTTCCCGCTCATTCCCCCACCCCGTCAGAGCTCGTGCATTCTGCCAAACATGCTTTCCATCTCTTAGTCTTTCTCAATATTTTCCATGGGGACGTTGACTGTTTTGAGCAGAAGTTCACTGTTTCAGTCAGTTCTTTGATGCAGTNTGGGAGATCTCTGACAGGCCCAGTTTTAATACCAGCAACAAGGGTGACTCCACCTTGTCAGCCACACTCAACAAGGGTTTAACAGGCCCACGTTTGATCCCAGCTAGCAAGGTGCTTCCACCCCACCAGCCTTGCAAGACAAAGATTTAGCTATCCAACAAACCAATGAATCAATTTTCTAGCAACCCAAGAGTAAATCTATCCTAAAATCTGCCTGGCTGAAGTGCCCGGCTCCTACCTGCGCTTCATGTGGTCCTGGCAAGTCCCTGACCTGACTACTGCACACTCCTTTTTTTTTTTTTTTTGGTATTTTTGAGACAGGGTCTCCCTGTAGTCCCCAGCTGGCCTGGAACTCACTCTGTATACCAGGCTGGCCTTGAACTCACAGATATCCACCTGCCTCTGCCTCCCAAGTGCTAGGATTAAAGGTGTGTGCCACCACACCCTATCTCAGGATTTGACACTTTTCATTTAAGTACTTTCTTTTGTTTTTGTTGCACAACAAATGTTTGCTCACCCCAGACAGGGCACCACCCATGACACGTCCAAGTCTACCTTGGCAGACCAATGAATTTACTGGGATTACAATCAGGAACATGAGCTTGGGGTTACTGTCAGGAGTGTGGGTATCCCCTCCTGCAGTGGCTGTACCGAGGAATCTCACCCAGTGGTGACCTCTTCGTAGCTGCCTAGGTGTCATCTTCCCTTCAGTGGTTTTCCACTTCAGTAGCACTGACAAGATCATATACAGCTTAGACAGAGTTATATGAAGCTGAGAGGGGCCTCAGGAGGCGGCTGTGACCTCAGGTGAGAGTCTCCCAGCTCCTTCATGAGCTTCTTGTAGAGAAATACAGCTGCTCTGATTAGAATGGCAGAGGTTGTTATCCTTGGAGGACAGTGTTCCTTAATCATCTTTTACACTGGGTACGGTGGCACACACCTTTAACCCCAGCACTGGGGAGGCCAAGGCAAGTTGACCTCTGAATCCAGGTCAGCCTGGTCTACATAGTGAGTTCCAGGCCAGCTGGGTCTATGGGAGCTCCTGCCCCCAAAAAACAAAACAAAAAACCAAATCAAAACAAAATCTCAATTTTCTTTTTTCTGCACTAAGCCGCACGCAGCCTTTTGAATCTGGCAGTGTGCCCTGGGCTGGACACATTTCTGTTCCTTGCACTGTGATTTTCCTCCCTGCAATGTCTGTGTTCTTATTTGATGACATCTTGGTCTGTTTGTGTCCATCTCTTCTTCAGCCCCAGTGACTGTAGCTTTGTGACATCTCTTTCTAGGAGTTTTAAATATTTTCATTTGTCAGCTAATCTTTTCCTTTAGCAATTCCTTCTCTTGTGAGTCCTTTAGTGAGTAAAAGACCCCCTTCCCCCCGAGGAACACCATCCATCTGAGTTTATCCATCTTTTCTTTCACAGGGTAACCCACACTTGAAGCATCCCATCTTCTGCCTTCATAGACCAAATATTAGGCATCTTTATTAAAGTGATACAGTCCTGGGAACATGCTTGTTGTGAGCTCTTGATTTTAATGGAATCTTAATTGTAAGTGGCAAAAGAGAAGATACTAAAAATAAACGTGTTCACCCAGAGGCACGGATGGATGCCTGGCATCACAGGGAGCCTGTACCAGTGATAGGACAGAGTGATGCACTCGCAGTGAGCACGCCTTGGCTTTGTTTTTTTAATGAGTGGAGGATGTACATACTCAAGCATTCTGCTTGGAAACAGAGCAGCACAGAGGCCATGACCAGTCCAGTCCTTGTCCAGGCCCTTGTCAGGACTGAGCTTCACAGCTTCCTCGGAGATAACGTGGAGAAGCAGGGCACCCATGGGACCTGTTTGCCTAGGGAAGGAGCATGTTTCACAAGCCCTTCTCCCCTGGAATCTCAGTGATTCATATCAAGTTTGAAGCTACTGGGTTTGATTGAGAGACCCTGCCTCAATGAACACGCTGGGAAAGCAATGAAAGAAGGTTGATCTATGACATCAACTTTGGGCCTGCATTCCACATGCACACACACACCTACATGCATGCAAAGTGCATGCACACACACACACACACACACACAGAGCATACATACACGTGACAAATGGAAAAAGAAAAAAAGAAACCAGTAATAAGTAACAAAGGTACTAGAGGAGACTAGGTGCTATGCTGTTTTTGAGACAGAGCTTCCTTATGTAGCCTAGCTGGTCGGGAACACTCTGTGTAGACTAGGTTGGCCTTGCACTCAACCGAGATCCACCTGCTTATGCCCCTCTAGTGCTGGGATTAAAGGGGTGTGCCACCATATATGTCCCCTATGTGGAGATTAAAGGGGTGCACCACCATATGTGCCCCCTTTGTGGAGATTAAAGGGGTGCGCCACCATATATGCTCCCCTGTGTGGAGATTAAAGCGGTACACCACCATATGTGCCCACTGTGTGGAGATTAAAGGGGTGCACCACCATATATGCTCCCCTGTGTGGAGATTAAAGGGGCGCACCACCATATGTGCCCCCTGTGTGGAGATTAAATGGGCGCACCACCATATATGCTCCCGTGTGGAGATTAAAGGGGCGCACCACCATATGTGCCCCCTGTGTGGAGATTAAAGGGGTGCACCACCATATATGCTCCCCTGTGTGGAGACTTTAAGAGGCAGCAGTGTGAAGGAGTCCAAGGCTACTTTAGGTGGATAATGGGCAAAAGCGTCTCTGAGGAAGTGACAGTTAAGCCGAGATCATGAGGACAAGAGGCAGAAATCATGTTGGATCTGTTGCTCCACTCTGTGTGTGCGCGCGCGTGTGTGTCCATGCACATGTGCACAACAGAGGTAAAACTCAGGGTCCCATTCACACTTGCCTGACAGTCACCCACTGAGCTAACCCCAGCCTCTGGATTTTCTTCCCAGCACCCAACTTTCTGTGACATTTTCCTGCTTGTTGATTTCACCCTGGGGCTTGGCATATAGTTGGCACTTGTAAATATTTATTGGGTGAATTAATAATTGAACATGATTTGCAGTTTTACTCCCCAAACTCCAAGGCATTAACTTCAACACAGAGATATTGAAGTTATGGTACCTGACTTTTCCAAATCAGAGTCCGTTTTCAGAGAGGGCAGTCTTCTGAGTTTGCTAAGGTTCTGCCCAAACAGCTGAGAAGCCTTTGAGTGGACATGGTGCTACCAGGGTTCCCTTCCTAGAGATTGAGATAGCTGGTAGAGAACAGAGAACAGAGAAAGACGCAGAATTCAAGTTTTCTTCCCTTGCGTTCATTCCAGTGCTGCCTGCAATCTTCTTCTGAGTAGCATTAGCTCATCAGATCTCTGTATCTTTAAAAAGAGAAAACCTAGGATCTCCTAGAGGCACAATAGCTCTATGTTGTGCCTTGGTCCCATGTCGATTTAACCACCAGGGAGAGATGGTGCTGACGGCCTCTTCTGGTGTTCTGGTTTAGGTGTGTCATGTTCCCATAGGCTCATGTGTTTGAAGGCTCAGTTCCCAGCTGGTGGTGGTGTTTAGGAAAGTTGTGGAACATTTGGGAACTGGGGCCTACTTGGAGGAAGGGGGTCACTGAGGGCCACTTCTCTTATAGTCTGGTCCTTCTGCTGGCACTCTTTCCTTGATTCTGACCCAACCGCGCGTGAACAAGCAGCCTCATGCTCCGGACGCAGCGGAGAGTCGCTTCCACTGTCCTGTTTCTCCCACCTATGCCTTCCCCCCACGCCTTCTTCCCACTGTACTTTCTTCTCCCCACTGTGACTTCTCCTCATCATGCCCCCCCACTACGCCTTCCCCACCACGATTTTCTGTGCCCTCAAGCCAAGAGCTAAAGCAAACCCTCCTCTCTTCACCTGCTCCTTGTGAAGACTAACCATCACTCCTGGTAGTTCTTGGGGCAGGATGAGGCCGTCCTATGAGGAAGAAGTCTCTAGGCCTCATCATGAACCTGTGGATAAGACACAGAATCCCCAAACCAATATTCGAATGGAGAAACAACTAGTTATGGGTGTGGAGATAGGGAGAAATAAATCGCCGAGGATCTGGAAACCAAGTCTAGACAACAGAAGCACGAACTATACTCATTTCCCTATTCGTTATTTCAACTGCATGGGCCAAAGAGCTGTGGATCTCACTGTGGCAGACAGAGCACATACTATGTGTCCCCTCTTCTCAGTGACTATTATTATTATTATTATTATTTCTACTTGTTTGTGTTGGGAGATGGTGGGCCACCTACAAGTTTACGACTTCCCTTTACCTTCATGAACAATCCATTACCAAGACCTGCTGCTCCTTCCTCCTAATTGTCTTTGCAAGTTGTGTCTTCTCTCCACAACTCCTCAGTGTCTCTAGTCAGGCATAGTGGATGCAAGATCCTCCTGACTAATCCCCTGCCTTTGCTATTGCTCTACCTCAAATCTGATCATACCACTGGCCACAAATGTTCTGCATCCTTATTTATTTGTTTATTTATGAATTTATTTATTTTTTATATGTATGAGTGTTTTTGCCTCATATGTGTTAAGTGCACCCATATGTGCAATGCCCCTGGAGGCCAGAAGAGGGCATTGGATCCCCTGAAACTGTAGTTAGGGATAATTGTCAGCCACCATGTGGAAGCTGGGAACTGAACCCAGGTCCTCTGCAAGGGCAGCTGGTGCTTTTAACCACTGAGCCATCTCTCCAGCTCTTGTTCTGGATGCTCTTGGGATAAAGTTCTCGTCTTCTTTTGCTTATGTTCTTTCTAGAATTTCTACAACCAACGTGTGCTTATTTTATAATATTATAATAAAAATGTTGTATTCGTTTTATTGCTACAAACCTTGACTATTACATTCTGAATTCTGACTTTTGCATCACCAAGCTCTGACACTAGCCCTGGCTCCTAGTCCTTGGAGACTAGCAGCAGCCCTTTATTCTGAGAGTTTTGTCTTTATATTTCAGCATTTCAAGGATTTTTTTTGTTTTTTTTAGCAAATTAAGATAGAAACCATCTTCTACGATTTCACCTTTGTGAGTTACCCCAACCCTGTCTCCTGGCCCCCCATCCCTGCAGTCTAGCTTCCAGCCATGACAACCTTCCTTTAGTTCTTCCAATAATTGGGCTGCTGTCTCCACCTCCTCCCAACCTGTCCTCCACCCACGTACCTGATTTCCTACCTAATTCCTACTCACTCCTTAAGTCTACTTAGACATTGTTCCTTTTGTCCCTGCAGCTGGCAGATCATGGGACCTACCACACTTCCCTGTACTGTCCTGTGGCTGGCATCAGTCTGTATTTGAATTGGCTTTTCATTGTGGTAGTTCCATTGTTTAGCACACGTGGTAGATGATTAATCAATATTTGTATATTGAACGAATGAACAAAAATAAAGGAAGAGTCTGGCTTGGCACAACAGAGATACATTAAGACTTGATAGATTACCAGGGCATATGAATGAGAAGTTATGCTTTTCTGCATAATAAGATACTGCATAAGGTGGGGGGAGGTGGGTGCTTGGGTGCCTGACTATGAGGATCTGAGTTCTGGGGCTCAGAACCCACATACAAATGGGGGTGCTCCTGGAACCCCAGCTCTGGAGTGGAGACAGGAAGATTCTGGGAGCTTGTTACTGGGTCAGTCTAACTGAAATGAGGAGAGACATTGTTTAAAAAAGTAAGGTGATAAAGTGGGCGAAGAAGAAAGACATTCTGATATTCTGATGTCAGTCTTTGGCCTCCAATCATCCTTGCATGGGTGACAGTACCCTGCCCATATCTCCGCTCTCACATGCTTGCACACACACGCACACACACACACACACACACACACACACGCCCCACACACATGGACCTCTCTCCCTCTTCCTTATTTCTCTCACATACAAACAATAAAAAAAGAGATACTGAGTACTTATAATTTCCTTTCTAACTTCTTTTTCTTTTTTTTTCTTTTTTACATTTTTTATTGATGTTTTATGTATTTCATACATCATTTTTCATTTCTATTCAGGCATATTCCCCTATCCCTTCCCCCCAACCCACCCCACCCCAGATCATGCATTCTGCCATAACTGTCCTGCATCTTTCTCTCAGTCTGTTTTTTATGCTTAGGAATTCACATTTTCCTCCATTAATTTCATATTATTCTAAAATATGGATACTTACTCTCCACCCATATACAGTAATTACAGAGTCTGAAAATAGTTGGTGGGTGGATTCTAGAGCCCATTGAGAGATTCACATTATAACGACATAGTTGCTTTCAGATAAAAATATAACCATAAGCCTTTCATCTGGGGGATTCGGTATTAGCATCCACAAATGAGGGAAACCATTCTCCATTTGTCTTTCTGGGACTGTGTCACCTCACTCAGCATAATGGCTTCAAGCTCCATCCATTTACCTGCAAAGTTCATAATGCCATCCTTCTTTACCACTGAATAGTACTCCATTGTGTAGATGTACCACATTTTTGTCATCCACTCATCTGTTGAGGGGCATATGGGTTGGTTCCAGCTCTTTGCTATTGTGACAAGAGCTGCAATAAACACGGATGTGCATATATCTTTGCGGTAGGATGAGTCTTTGGGGTATATACCCAGGAGTGGTATGATTGGGTCAGGTGGTAAGGTCATTCCGAGTCTTTTAAGGGTTCTCCACACTGCTTTCCATAGTGGTTGTACAAGTTTACATTCCCACCAGCAGTGGATGAGCGTTCCCCTTTCCCTACAACTCCTCCAGCATCTGTTGTCTTTTGTTTTCTTGATCTTAGCTAGCCTTACTGGAGTGAGATGATATCTGAGAGTGGTTTTAATTTGCATTTCCTTAATTATTAATGATGATGAACACTTTTTAAGATGTTTCTTTAATTCCTCACTGGTGAAGACTCTGTTCAGCTCTTTACTCCATCTTTTGAGTAGGTCATTTGTCTTCTTACTTCTTTGTTTTTTGAGTAGTTTATATATTCTTGACGTTAATGCTCTGTCAGATGTGTCACTGGTAAAGATTTCTTCCCACTCTGTGGGTTTTCTCTTCACCTCCTTGATTGTTTCTTTCACTGTACTGAAGGTTTTGAGTTTTACAAGGTCCCACTTGTCAGCTGTTTACCTTAATTCCCATGTGACTGCTGTCTGGTTTAGAAAGTCTCCTCCTACACCTATGTCTTGTAGGTTGTTGCCAACCTTTTCTTTTATCACCTTCAGGGTTTCAGGCTTCATGTTGAGATTTTTGATCCACTTGGAGTTGATTTTTGTACATGGTGAGAGGTATAGGTTTAATTTTGTTCTTCTACAGATGGTGGTCCAATTTTGCCAGCACCATTTGCTGTAGATGCTATCCTTCCTCCACTGAGGATTTTTTGCCCCTTTGTCAAATATGAGGTGGCTGAAATTGTATGAGCTCAAACTGGATTTTCAGTTTTGTTCCATTGGTTAACTGGTCTGTTTTTGTGCCAGTACCAGGCTGTCTTTATGACTATGGCCTTGTAATATAGTTTGAAGTCTGGTCGGGCAATCCCCCCTGTATTGCATTTTTCACTCAGGGTTGCTTTAGCTATTTGGGGTCTTTTGCTTTTCCATATGAATTTAACGATTTTTTTTCCCAAGTCTGTGAAGAAGCTCATAGGGATTTTGATTGAGATTGCGTTGAATCTGTATATCAGTTTGGGTAAAATGGACATTTTTACTATACTAATTTTCCTGATCCATGAGCATGGAGGTTCCTTCTATCTTTTGATGTCATTTTCAATTTCCTTCTTCAGGGGTTTAAAATTTTTGTTGTAGAGATCTTTGGTATTTTTGGTTAGGTTTGTTCCCAGGTATCTTATTATTTTTGAGGCTATTGTGAGTGGGAAGGTCTCCTTGTATTCCTTTCCCACATGTTTATTGTTGGTGTAAAGAAAGGCTACTGATTTTTCTAGGTCGATTTTATAGCCCAACACTTTACTAAAACTTTTCTTTTTGTCTTTTTGAGACAGGGTCTCCCTGTAGCCCCAGCTGACCTGGAACTTACTCTGTAGACCAGGCTGGCCTTGAACTCACAAAGATCCACCTGCCTCTGCCTCCCGAGTGCTAGGATTAAAGGCGTGTGCCACCACGCCTGTCCCAGCATAAAACTCTTAATTGTTTCTAGAAGTTTTCTGGTGGAGTTTTTAGCATCCCTTAGATAAACTATCATATCATCTGCAAAGAAGGATAGCTTAACTTCTTCTTTTCCGATTAACACTCCTTTAATTTCCTTCTCTTGTCTTATTGCCCTAGCAAGTGTTTTAAGCACTATGTTGAAGAGGAGTGGTGATAAGGGGCAGCTGTGCTGGGTTCCCATCTTTAAGGGAAATGGTTCCAATTTTTCTCCATTTAGGATGATGTTGGCAGTAGGTTTGCTATATATGGCTTTGATCATGTTGAGGAATGTTTCTTTCAGCCCTATTCCCTCTAGGACTTTGAACATGAAGGGATGCTGGATGTTGTCAAAGGCCTTTTTCTGCATCAATTGAGATGATCATGTGGTTTTTGTCTTTCAGTCCATTTATGTGTTTTATGATATTTATTGATTTATGTATGTTGAACCATCCCTGCATCTCTGGTGTGAATCCAACTTGGTCATGAGGGATGATCTTTTTGATGTGGGTCTGTATGTGATTTGCAGGTATTTTGTTGAGAATTTTTGCATCTATATTCATTAGTGAGATGGGTCTATAGCTTTCTTTTTTTCTTGCATCTTTGCCTGGCTTTGGTATTAGAGTGATGCTGGCTTCATAGAAGGAGTTTAGGAGAGTTCCCTCTGTTTGTATTCTTCTAAACAGTTTGAGTAGCAATGGTTGTAAGACCTCTTTAAATGCCAAAATTCTAAACAGGATACTGACAAATAGCATACAGACCCACATCAAGAAGATCATCCATCATGACAAAGTTGGATTCATATCAGAGATGCAAGGATAACATACAAAAATCAATAAATATCATTAAGCATATAAATGGACTGAAAGACAAAAACCACACCATCATCTCAATTGACGCAAAAAAAAAAAAAAGCCTTTGACAAAATCCAGCATCCCTTCATGTTTAAAGTCCTAGAGGGAATTGGACTGGAGGAATCATTCCTCAATGTAATCAAAGCCATATACAGAAAACCCACAGCTAATATCATCCTAAATGGGGAAATGACAGGAGCATTCCCCTTAAAGATAGGAACTCAGAAAGGCTGCCCCATGTCACCACTCCTTTTCAATATACTGCTTGAAACCCTTGCTAGGGCAATAAGGCAAGAAAAGGAAATTAAAGGAGTTCTAATTGGAAAAGAGGAAGTCAAGCTATCCCTTTTGCTGATGATATGGTTGTCTACCTAAGGGATGCTAAGAACTCCACCAGAAAACTCCTAGAAATGATTAAATACTTCAATAAAGTGGCAGGATACAAAATAAATCTAGAAAAATCAGTAGTCTTTCTTTACACCAACAACAAGCAACTGATGAAGGACTACAAGGAGAAATTCCCACTCACAATAGCCTCAAAAACAATAAAATACCTAGGAACAAACCTAACCAAAGACACCAAGGATCTCTACAACAAAAATTTTAAACCCCTGAAAAAGGAAATTGAGGAAGACATCAGAAGATGGACAAACCTCCCATGCTCATGGACTGGGAAAATAAATATAGTAAAAATGTCCATCCTACCCAAACTAGTGTACAGATTTAATGCAATCCCAATCAGAATCCCCAAGAGTTTCTTCACAG
>VZQC01006227.1:3285993-3381844 GCA_009823505.1 Rhizomys pruinosus | reverse complement strand
TCTTGCCTGTAAACTGGGATACCTGAAAGAAGAGAGGCAATAAGGCCCTGCTGTCGAAGACCTGATGTAAGCATGGGAAAGATGTATTGAGACCACATTTGCAAGTGTACAGTTGGTCTCTGGAATACCAGAGAGTGTTACCAAAGGCCACTAAACCAATAAAGCAAATATAGGTCTCCTTGAGTCAAGCAAGACTCCTCCATCAGCTCCAGCTACACCTCACCTGTCTGGAAATACTGTGCAGCAGTGGCAGCCATATGACCTATATCCCAAATCTAATTGGCTATTAGCTCTCTCCTTGGAGGAATAACGCATGGCTGATGCCACAAGCTTACATCCTCTAGAGGTTAGGAGATGTTATAAGCCACAGTAAGACCCTGTCATATATTACAGAAAAAAATGTAATTCATAGATTAACATACCATCCAAATATCTGTGTCTATACCAAAGTAACCCACCATAGCAATTAGTACTGATTAAATACCTATATATCTAATTGCTTGTGCTTCATTAGTAGGACTGAAAGGTTATTCCTGGACAAACTATCAGCCCATGAAAGGAAACAGCCAGAATTGACCAGAGTCCAAAACAACAGCTCCAGAGAAAGTAGACTGTTTTGCTTCTTGTCCACCCGTGCCCCTTTTCTAAGCCTAGGGAACAATCTGTGGAAGAGGGGGTGTGGTAGAATGTAAGGGCTGTGATTGGGGTGAATGGTGAAACTATAGCAATATAGACTAGACACTTATTTGATAAACTTGATTGAACATACAAGCCCCCCCAGCTGGATGGTGGGACCCTTGGGCTGTGAGGGTTTGAGCACAACTGCTTGCAAATTGGTTTTACATGAATGATGCTTGTACTCATAAATTATTACTTATTGTTAAAAAATGAAAATAAAAGTAAAAAAGTACAAAAAAAGCTCTAAGAAAAACAAAACAAAAAATGTTTTATAGAATTCTTATGTGAAACCATCTGGACCAGGGCTTTTTTTTGTTGGGAGGTTTTTATTACATCTTCAATTTCTTCTAATATTATGGGTCTATTTAAACTGTCAATCTCTTCTTGGTTAAGCTTTGTTGGCTCCCAGGATTTCAGATATTCACCCATTTCTCTTAGGTTTTCAAATTTAGTGGAGTATAGATTTTTGAAGTATTCCCGTATGTATGTCTGGATTTTTTTCTTTGTCTGTTGTTATGTTTCCCCTTTCATCACTGATACTATTGATTTGGAGCTGCTCTCTCTTTTTTTCATTAACTGGGTTAGAGGCCTGTCTTTTTTGTTTAGTTTTTCAAAGAACCAGCTTTTGGACTCATTGATTTTATGTATTCTTTGTTTCTATTTCATTGATTTCTCCTCTGATTTTTGTTATTTCTTCCTGTCTGCCGGGTTTAGGGTTCATTTGTTGTTGTCTCTCAAGTGTTTTTAGCTGTAGTGTCAGGTCATTTATTTGTTCCCTTTCTGTTTTTTTGATGTGGGCACTTAGGGCTATAAATTTCCCTCTCAAGACTGCCTTTAAAGTATCCCACAAGTTTTGTTGTGTTGTATTGTCTTTTTTGTTCAGTTCCATGAATACTTTTATTTCACTCTTTATTTCTTCCCTGACCCATTCATTGTGTTGTTTAGTCTCCATGTATTCTTGTAGCTAGTTGGACTTATTCTGGGGTTCATATTGAGCTTTATTGCACTGTGGTCTGATAGAATGCATAGAATAATTTCTATCCTTTTGTATTTATTGAGGTTCCTTTTGTGCCCCAGTATGTGTTCGATTTTGGAGAATGTTCCATGAGGTGCTGAGTAGAAAATATATTCTCTATTATTTGGATGGAATACTCTGTAGGTATCTGTGAGGTCCATTTGGTGTATTGAATTGTTCAATTCTGATGTCTCTCTGTTTATTTTTTGTCCTGTTGATCTATCCAAGGGGCTTAGTGGGGTGTTGAAATCTCCCACTATTAGTGTGTTAGGATTGATCTGTGTCTTGAGGTCCTGCAGAGTTGTGTTTATAAAGTTAAGTGCACCAGAATTTGGTGCATAGACATTTAGGATTGTGAAGTCTTCATGGTTCATTGTTCCTTTGATAAGGATGTAATGGCCCTCTTTGTCTCTTCTGATTAGTTTAACTTTAAGATCTATTTTGTCTGATATTAGAGTAGCCACTCCAGCTTGTTTCTTGGTACCATTTGCTTAGAATACTTTTTTCCATCTTTTCACTCTAAGGTGGTGTCTGTCCTTGAGGGTGAGATGGGTTTCTTGTAGACAGCATATAGAAGGGTTCACTTTCCTAATCCATTCTCCCAGTCTATGCTTTTTGATTGGGTAGTGTAGATCATCAGTATTTAAGGTTATTATTGAGAGATGTGTGCTGCTTCTTTTTACCTTATTTTTGGTTTGCATTCTTGGTCTAGGTTTATATTTACTCTGTTATCATTTTGTTGCTTTCTCTTTTTAATTGCTTAGGGGATAGTTGCTATTTTCCTCTGTTCTTTGGATTGCTTCAAGGGTTTTCTGAAGTGTTGGTTTCTTAAACATGTATTCTTTCATCTTATTCATGTCGTGCAAGATTCTTCTTTCTCCTTCAATTATGATTGACATTTTTGCTGGGTATAGTAGTCTGGGTTGGCATCTAAAGTCGTTTAGTACAGGGGATACTTTGGTCCACATTTTTCTAGCTTTCATCGTTTGTGCTGAGAAGTCAGCTGTGATTCTGATGGGTTTCCCCTTATATGTAACTTGTTGTTTTTCTTTTGTGGTTTCAGTATTTTGTCTTTGTTTTGAGCATCTAGTGTTTTAACAATTATATGATGTGGGGAATTTCTTTTCTGGTCTTGTCTGTTTGGTGTTCTATGTGCTTCTTGTATTTGTATGGATTTGTCTTTTTTCAGTTTGGGGAAATTTTCTTCTATTATCCTGTTGAACATCTGGTCAATAGTGTTGTCTTGGAATTCTCTTTCCTCTATTCCTATGATGCGGAGGTTTGTTTTTGTTCATAGTGTCCCACATTTCCTGGTTGTTCCACTCTTGTGTTTTTTAAAATTTTTCATAATCTTTACTTGAGCATTTTAGTTGGTCCATGTTATCCTGCAGGTCTGATATTCTTTTTTCTGGTTCTTCCATTCTGCTTCTAAGGCTTTTTCCCATCCTTTCCTGTTGATTGGATAAATGTTCAATTTCCTTTTTCATTTCCTCCTGTGATTTCTTTAGTGTTTCCACTACCTTCTTGAGCCTGTCATTCTCATATTGTAGGTCCTTGGTTCGTTGGTCACTTTCTTTTTCCCTTTCAGCCTGGGATCTTTTCAGAATTTCCACTTCCTTCTTGAGTTTGTCATTTTCTCCTTTCAGTTCTTTCCAACATTTGTCATTTTCTCCCTCTAGGTCCTTCTTGAGTTTTTCAAGCTCTCCCCTTAGTTCTTTCCAATGATTATCATTATCATCCTCATGGTACTTCTTTAGTTTTTCATTCTCTTCCCTTAATTCTCTAATTTGTTTGGATATGTCACAATTGTTTTTCTAAAGTCTGTGTCTTCATTTCCATCCAGGGAGATCTTGTTGTCGGAGTCTTCTGTAGGGTTGGTAGAGTTCAGTGTGGATTTATTATGAGCTTTTCCCATTTTTTTTTTTTTTTGTGTGTGTCTTTGGCATGTAGATTTGTTTGTTTATTTGTTTCTTTGGGTTCTGATGCCTCAACGTTGGCTGCACAGCTAGATCCTCTGCACTACCACTTTCCTAGGCTGGTCTTTTGCAGGTTGGTGTTCTGCAGACATGGGTGAAGTCTGCTCGCCCAGCAGGGCACACGCTGGTCTTGTGCTCTGTGCACAGGTAGCTCCGCCCCTGTAGCATGCTGGTCCCGGGAGGTCGGAGTGTCCTGGGCGATACCAAGCCTCTATGGGGCACAGGGGTGCACAAAGTCCCCAGGAAAGCAGCCCTCACCTGTTCCTTTGCAAGGTGGCATTCTTCAGGACATGGGTGAAGTCTGCTCACCCAGTGGGGCACATGCTGGTCTTGTGCTCTGTCCTCTTTTTAATTAATTAATTTTTATGTGTATGAATGCACTGTCTGCATGTAGGTTTGTGCACCGTGTCATGCAATGCTGTGGAGGTCAAAAGAGGGTGTTGGATTCCCCTGGAACTGGAGTTTAAGACAGTTTTCAGCCGCTGTGTAGGTGGTGGGGATTGAACCCAGGTCCAGTGCTCTTAACTTCTAGGCCCTAACTTCTTTTTCAGTTATCTCCCCTTCCTTTTCCTTTTCTCTTTTTGGCTTATGTACTTTCTAGAGTTTCTACAACCAATGTGTGCTCATTTTATAATATTACAGTAAAATTATGTATTCATTTTATTGCTATAAACCATGAATATTACACTCTGAATTCTGACTTTTGCATCACCAAGCTCTGACACTAACCCTGGCTGCTAGTCCTTGGAGACTAGCAGCAGCCTTCTGTTCTGAGTGTTTTGTCTTTAGCTATATTTCAGCATTTCAAGGATATTTTAGCAAATTAAAATAGATGTGCTTGGCCGGGCGTGGTGGTGCACGCCTTTAATCCTAGCACTTGGGAGGCAGAGGCAGGCAGGATCTCTGTGAGTTCAAGGCCAGCCTGGTCTACAGAGCTGAGTTCCAGGACAGCCAGAGCTACAGGGAGACCCTGTCTTAAAAAGACCAAAAAAAAAAAAAAAATAGATGTGCTTGAGTAAAATTAAAAAATAAAAGGTCTTTGAGTGGCTAAAAGTTGACACCACAGCAAATGATATTTAAAAGACAGCAAAACACTCTAAAGAGAGTAAATTCTGCACACCATATTACAAATACTATGTATCATGGAAAATGAGTAAATTTTGACAGATACCTGTTACACAGATGATTAAGGTGGGCATTTGGGTGAATGAGATAAAGGGACCTCAGGGTGGAAGAAATGCCTCTGCCTGATGTTGTGCTGTGCCTGTTCAGTTGCTTCAGTGGGCTGCATTCTGTTATTCTAGGTTTTTCTTCACTATAAGACCTTTCATCCTGCCTGAAGAAAATGGGTCTTTTCATGTTTCAAACAGAAAGTGTTAGCTGGGCATGGTGGCACATGCCTTTAATCCCAGCACTTGGGAGGCAGAAACAGGCAGATCTCTGTGAGTTCAAGGCCAGCCTGGTCTACAGAGGGAGCTCCAGGCCAGCTGGGACTAACAGGAGACCCTGTCTCAAAAATCCAAAAAAAAAAAAAAAAACCCTCAAAAAACCCCCCAAAAACCACTAACTTCTCTCATGGAGTAGAAGGAAACACATTCATAGATTTCTAAACCCATTGCCTTTCAAAAGCTCTATCAAACTTATTGTTACAACGTGAATACAGAGTTTTAAATTTTTTCATAGTTTATTACTTTGTTATTTTTTATGTGTATGGGTGAATAAGCCTGTATGTGTGTAAGTTCACCCAGGTCCTGCAGTAGCCTCAGAGGTCAGAAGAGGGTGTCAGATCCCCTGGAGCTTAAGTTACAGGTGGTCGTTAGCTACCATGTGGGTGCTGGAAACCAAACCCAGGTCCTCTGCAAGAGCAGCCAGTGCTCTTAACTGCTGAACCAGTTCTCCAGCACCAAATACAGTTTATAAGCTTTTAGGATTGTGTGCTTATAAAACAGAAATTGTTGATGCATGGTGTAGCATAGGCTAGAAGTCTGACATCAGGTCAGAAAGACTGGCCTGTTCTCTGTATCTTTTTTTTTTTTTTTTTTTGACCTCTGGTACCTGAGGTATCTAGTAAATGGCTTCCATTTGGCTTCTGCCTCTGGCCATTTTATTCCTTGCCTCCCGCCTGTTCTGGCTACTTAGCAGCATGCTGTACACCTCCACAGCTTAACATTACCAGATAAGTTTTTCAGATTTATTGATGGGGGATTGTATTAGTTTCTTTTTGGTCGCTGTGATAAAATACCTTGACAAAAGCAACTTAGGGGAGAAAGGGTTTATTTTTACAGTTCCAGAGGGATCACAGCCCATGATGGCTGAAGGAAGGTAAGGCTGGCCTGGCAGTCAGGAAGCAAGAGACAGTACAGGAAGTGGGCCAGGCTATAAAACCTCAAAGCCCACAGCAAAGCTTAACTTCCTAGAGGTTCCTCAGGGTTCCATAACCTTCCCAAACAGCTAAGGACCAACTCTCCTAACACATGACCCTGTGGGGAAATTCTATACTCAAACCATAACAGGAATATTTGTTGACTCAACAGATATGGCTCATCTACATCCATGAATGTGTGAAGCCTCTGCCTGGATGGCTCCCACAAGCCTGGGAGCATTGGAAGGTGCTACAACTCATTTGTGTAGTGGTAGATGCTAGCTGCTGGCTGGGCCTCACTTTCTCTCCATGTGGACTCCCTGCCTGGGTTACTTAGGTTCCTTTACAGCACAACATGATGGCTGGCTTCTTCAGAGAAAGGGTCTCAGAAGAAAACAGTATCTTTTTTGGTGTCCTGGCCATGGGGTTAGATAGCAGCCGTCATACTGGGGCAGAGCAATCACAGCCAATGCCTGACTAAAGGGGTAAAACCTAGGCCCTCCCCTCAACAGGGTGTGATCTTGTCACTGCAAGAGTCTGTGGGTTGGGTGATCTTATATAGTCAGTCAAGAACTCCCCTCCTTAAAGGTTCCAGTGATATTCCATGAACACACTTAGAAAAAGAATCTCAAAGTCATGTCATAAGACCTGGCTCCCTCCTTGCTTGTACACTGAGCAGTTCCGTGACCTCTCTCTTGGCCTGCAACACATTCAGGTTCTGCTCCATCCAGGCCCTTCACACAGACGCCTTCCATATTTGCAAGGCTGGGTCTTCCCTGTCAAGTCTCAGAGTATAGGGCTCGCCTTCACATAGGCCTTCCCTGACCTCGCTCCACTGGCTCAAATACTCCCTGTCACCACCCCCCGCCCCCATCCTCTTTTCCTTTATTGCACTTCAGGTTTATGTGTCAATTTCTTTGTTAATAATAAGATGACTATGGATTGGATAGGAAGTGAGCCCATAGGAAGGTTCATATATTGAAAGCTTGGTCCCTGCAGAAGTGAGGCTTTGGGAAAGGGAGGGGGTCATGAAGACTCTGAACTCATCAATGGATTAACCTGCTGATGCAGTCATAATTTAAGGATTATTGAGAGGTAATAGCAGGTGGGATATGACTGGAGGAAGTGGGTGGCTGGAGGCATGCCTTGGAAGGGTGTCTTGTCCCTGGAGCCTTCTTTGTTTTTCTCTGGTTCCTGGCCACCATGAAGTGAGTGGCTTTGTTGTACCAAGTGCTCCCTTCTACGTTTTCTCCTGACTTGGCCCAAAGCGATGGAGTTTGATAGTCATGGACCAAAACCTCGGAAACTGTGAGCCAAAACCAATCTTTCCTTCTTCATTGTTTCTCTTGGATATTTTATCACTGTGATGAATGGCTAAGAGAAGGAGCTGCGTCTGTTTAATTCAAAGTGTGCCCCCTTTGAGTGGGGCATGGAATTTACCCTGTACATATACATAAAATGAAAAAGGAAGTGATTCCAGTGCCCACCTTAGAAAAGCAGGCTGACGGGCATGGTGGCACACGCCTTTAATCCTAGCACTGGGAGGCAGAGGCAGGTGGATCTTTGTGAGTTCAAGGCCAACCTGGTCTACAGAGTGAGCTCCAGGACAGCTGGGGCTACAGGGAGACCCTGTCTTGAAAAGACAAAAAAAAAAAAAAAAAAAAAAAAAAAAAAAACCAAAACCAAAACAACAAACAAACAAAAAACAAACAAACAAAACAAAAGAAAAGCAGGCTGAGAGCTGAACCCAGGCAACCACATTTCCCCTCGGCTCCTACACTGAGTTCTGTTCTTTTCTGCCTGGTTCTGACTTGGCAACTTGATCTTTGCCCTCCAGCCTTGGCCCAGCTGTGCTCAGGGGAGTTTAAGGAGAGAAGAGGCTCCTTCCCAAGGCTAAGGGAACATTATAGGTGGAGCACCGTCCTCTTGTGGCTTCCAGGAAGAAAACACATGTAGGGACACAATTGAAAGGGCCAGCCACCTTCCTCTGTGTGCAGATTTGTTTTAAGTTTCACCCTCAGGGAATATTGGTTTTATTGCTGTTAGTGAAGGTTGCTTTTTATTACAGTTGGCAACAGGGACAAACTCTACACAAGTATTCTTGCAGAGAGTTATAGCATCACTTAGAAAATGTCACAAATATTAAAGCCCTGAGGTCTATGGTAGCTGTTACCAGGGGAGTTGACTTAGGCAACTGTGGTTTACCTTTGGCTTCTAACTTCCACAAATAAAAACCACATAATTGTGTGCTGACCTCACTGTGCATTGTCTTTCCTCTCTCAGTCTACTCTGGTCATGTGACTGCATTGTTAACCCTCAGAAGCACACAGCATGCCATCATACCAGGACCTTTGGACTTAGGTTACCCCTGCCCCAAGGACTCTTGTCCTGGGTGTTCACAGCTCCAGTTCTCACCTCTGAGTCTTTGCTCAGTCACCATCTCCATGAGACCTACTCGGTTTTTACTGAAAAGTGTAATCTCCCAACCAAGATAGGCCCATGCCCCTCCCAAAACTCAACTGTCATAGTAATTATCATTTTTGGCTAGTTGTCTGACTGCTTCCGGCAGTCTTGATACTCTTGGAAGGCAGGGATTTGTCTGCTTCCACACCTCCTGCTGTGTCCCTAGCTCCAGGAAGTATTTGAGTCATAGATTTTTATAAGCACTTGCTATTGTGTTGTATATTTGTTACCTGAGTTACTGAATAGGCAGTTCCATTAATAACCACGCTTCCTTGTGGGCATGTCATAATTTTGATAATACAGGTAGTCTACAAGGTTTTTCTTTTCTTTTAAAAAAAGATTTTACTTTTACTTTAAATTATGTGTATATGTGTGTGTCTGTACACATGAGCACTTGCGCCTACAGAGTCCAAAAGAGGGTGTCAGATCCTGTATTAGATAGTTTGAATTGTCAACTTGACACACCTGAGAAGGGGGACCCCTCAGTTGGGGGATTTCCTTCATCGGATTGGTTGGTGGCCATGTCTATGAGGGATTTTCTTGGTTGTTGATTGATGGGAGAGGGTGGGGGGCTTGCCCACTGTGCGTGGTGCCATTTCTGGTTATGTGGTCCTGGGTTGTAGAAGAAATCGGGCTGAGGGAGTGGAGAGATGGCAGTTAAGGGTATTGGCTGCTCTTGCAGAGGACCTGAGTTTAATTCCCAGCACTCACATGGAGGCTAACAACCATCTCTAACTCCAGTTACAGGAGATCTAATGCCTTCTGCTGACCTCTATGGACATTGCATGATGCAGGCGTTCTTATATCCATGCAGACAGTACACTTATACACACAAAAATAAAAATAATAAATAAAATATTAAAAAAAGGAGATCAGGCTGAGCACAGGCCAGAAAGCATCGTTCTTCCATGGTCTCTGCTTTAGCTCCGGCTCTAGGTTCCTGCCTTGAGTTTCTCCATGAGGAACTGTGTTAGGTTCATAGTGAGGGGAGACCCCAGCACAAAAATATACAGGACTCTGATAAAGATAACTTGGGTTTTAATTATGGAGGTATGAGTCTGGCCTCTGTCTCAGGAACAGGACGGCCCGCAACCACATGGCTGCTTTGGCTGACTTTTAAGGGAAAGTAGGCAGCGGGGCTTGGGTGATTTGTGTCAGGACAAACAGCTTGAGAAAAATGGTCTCTCTCTCTCTCTCTCTCTCTCTCTCTCTCTCTCTCTCTCTCTGTGTGTCTCTGTCTCTCTCTGTCTGTCTGTCTCTTTCTCTGTCTCTCTGTCTCTGTCTCTGTCTCTCTCTGTCTCTGTCTCTCTCTCTCTTTGGCCAAGGAAGTTTACAGTGACCTTCTCCCCTCCCCCACCCCCAGTGTAGGATGGTGGTCAACTGTGAATACTTCTCGGGGTTTCCAGGTCCAAGTTGAGTGCTGTCTTACAAACTGTAAACTGTAAGCTAAAATAGAAAGTAATTAGAAAATGTCCCCTTGTTTGCGAACTGCCATATGGATGTTGGGAAGTGATTTCAGTTCCTCTGCAAGAGCAGTGTGTTGGACAGCTTTAGTGGCAATTTGACACTCCTGAGTTGAGGGAGCCGCAGTTGGGAAATTGCCTCCACTGGACTGGCCTGTGGCCATGTCTGTGGGGAATTTTCCTTAAAAAATTTTTAGTTATTATTTTTATTTTATGTGTATGAGTGTATTGCCTGCATGTATATGAATGCACATGTGTTGTGCAATGCCTTGGAGGTCAGAAGAAGGCATCTGATCCCCTCGAACTGGAGTTAAGGATGGTTCTTGGCTGCCGTGTGGGTGCTGGGAATTGAACCTGGGTCCTCTGCAAGAGCAGTCAGTGGTCTTAACTGCTGAGCCATCTCTCCAGACCTTATGGGGCATTTTCTTGATTGTTGAGTGATTTGGGAGGGTCCCGCCCACTGTGAGCAGTGCCGCCCCTGGGCAGGTGGTCCTGTGCAGTATAAGAAAGTGGGCTGAGGGCTGGAGCGATGGCCTAGCGGTTAAGAGCGCCGACCGCTCTTGCAGAGGACCCGGGTTCGATCCCCAGCACCCACATGGCGGCCGAGAGCCGTCTGAAGCTCCAATTCCAGGAGAACTCCAGTTCCAGGGGAGTCCGACGCCCTCTTCTGACCTCCGCGGCATTGCACGTCACGGGTGCACAGACTTGCATGCAGACAATACATTCATACACATATGGAAATAAATAAAATTAAAAAAATAAATAAATAAAAAAAAAAAAAAAAAAAAAAAAAAAAAAAAAAAAAAAAGAAAGTGGGCTGAGCAGGGGCCACAGGAATGAGCCAGTAGGCAGCCTTCCTCCATGGCCTGTGCTTCAGCTTCTGCCTCCAGGTTCCTGCCCTGACTTCCTACCTTGGGCTCCCTCAGTGATGAGCTGTGACCTGGGAGATGTAAGATGAATAAAACCCTTTCCTCCTCCAGTTGGTGGTGGTCAGCATGTTTTGTCACAGCAATTGAAAGCAAACTAGGACAGAAATTCATAGGACAGAGAGTGGGCTATTGCTGTGATAGACCTAACCATGGTGTTTTGGGGAGGATTGTGGAAAGGTTTGGAACTTTGGGCTAAAAAAATCATTGAGTGCTTAGAGTTTGTTGCTGTGGAACTTGGAACAGTTATGCTGAAAGAGCCGTAGATGATGGAGAGCTGGATTGTGAAGCTTCAAAGGGAAGTGGAGACCATTGGAGCTGTTTGTATGATATTTTGAACTGAGAATCTGTGGGTTCTGGTTGGCTGGGACTGAAGAACCAGCTGTAAGTAACAAGAGACCAGCATCACTGTGGTGAAATTTTCTGGGAAGAATTTCCTCAGGGTTAGTACACAGAAACTGTGGTCCAGAGTGGGTCTCGAGTTTCATCTTAAGCTGAAAGCAGGACTTGGTAATGTGTAAGAGTCTCCTATATGGTTCTGGTGTTGAAATGTCAAGGGGTCACAAAGAGCAGATGAGGCTTGGCACTGTGAGAGGACAGGAAAGGCCATTGGTGGAAGTGCACCTCGGTTGCAGTGAAGACCTGCAGGATTTCAGGGGTCATGGAGAGAAGCTGAGGCTTTACACCAGGAGAGGTGCAGCTTCAGTTTCAGTGGAGAGAGACTTCAGATTTTTTGACATGCTAGGATCATGGGATGACCACCGAGGGCAGCAGCAGGAGTGGAATGGAGCTGGCCTGGGCCTGTGTGATGAGCTGTGTGTGCTGTGGATGCCAGTGTCAGAGAAGTGGAGCTGTAAAAACCCTTTGGATCCCAGAAGATTGTGAGTGGATCCCAGTTGTCCAGCCTTGAGCTACTTTGCTGGACTTAGGTTTACCTTTAAAATAAGACAATACTTGTTCCTGATTTTACAGGAGCTCATACTTCAGAGATTGTGAATTTTTTTTCAAAGCCAATTTTTTATTGAAGTTCTGTGCATTTCATACAAAATTTTTCAAATAAAATCTAGACCCATGCCCCCATCTCTGCCCCCACCCCACCCCACCAGAGCGCATGCATTCTGCCAAACATGTTTTTCATCTTTTTCTCAGTCTCTCTCAAAATTCTCGATGCAGAAATTTACTGTTTGGAGCAGAAGTTTACCATTTCAGTCAGTTCTTTGATGCAGTCTTTCTGTTGTTGTTATTCCTTCCAATATGCATCATTCCAAAATGTGCACATATGCATGTCACATATATCATGGGTTTTAGCATCTTCGGTCTATGATTTTTTTTTGTCTTTATTAGGCTGAAAGATGTCATGTTTGAAGGCTTCTCCTTGGCAAGCCCAAACAACCATCAGTTCTGCCCTTGTACTCCACAATGGGGTTTTCCCTTCCTATGGTCACCAAATGAGGTCCAGTAAGCACCGCATCCTGTCTTGATCTTCCTGTACTGGTCTCCATGATACAGCCTGGGTAGTCCAACAATGGCAGTCTATACTCTGAAGAGGCTGAAACCCCAGTAGTAGCTCAGTCCACAAGCTGGATGTCTCAGCAGTCCCCATCTGGCACTGAAGGTTTGGAGGATTCTTGGAGAGACATGAGTCTTCAGTCCATATTGGAAGGTTGAAAAGCTGTGTCTCATGTCTTTGAAGGATGGCAAAAGCAGTGGCAGCCGCAGGGTAGCTGCACTTACCAGTAAGACAGGCAAAACAACTGTGCTCTTTTTTTTTTTTAATTTTATTTTTATTTTTTTACTTTTTGTCTTTTTACTAAGATCTCAAGTTTTATACCTGAAGTGCAATTTCTCAGGCCTTACTATTTATTTATTTCTGGTTATACTTTCCTTTTGGATGTTTAGGGCCATACAGTTAGCCCAGATTAACCAAGGTTGAGATTATGAACTTTTAAGTGATTGGATTTTTTAAGGACTGTGGGGCTTTTAATGTACTTCTTATATTTATGATATTAATGTTAACATCATATCTTAGGGGCAAGATATGGAAAGATTGTGGTTTATTTTATTTTATTTTTTGTTTTGTTTTGTTTTTGTTATTTTTGAGACAGGGTCTTCCTTTAGTCCCAGCTGGCCTGGAGCTCACTCTGTAGACCAGGTTGGCCTTGAATTCACAGAGATCCACCTGCCTCTGCCTCCTGAGTACTGGGATTAAAGGCACGTGCCACCATGCCTGGTTTAAAGACGGTTCTTTAAGCCACCATGTGGGTGCTGGGAATTGAACCCAGGCCCTCTGCAAGAGCAGTCAGTGTTCTTAACCACTGAGCCATCTCTCTAGCCCCAAGGTTGTGGTTTAATAGTGATGTGTTTTGTGTGTCCAACTGACAAGGTGTCAATTGTGCTGGATAGCTTTAGTGTCAACTTGACACACCCAGGTTGAGGGACCCTCAGTTGGGGGAATTGTCTCCATTGGACTGGTCTGTGGCCATGTCTGTGGGGTGGTTTCTTGATTGTTGAGTGATGTGGGAGGGTCCAGCCCACTGTGGGTGGTGCTACTCCTGGGCAGATGGTTCTGTACAGTATAAGAAAGCAGGCTGAATATGGGCCAGGGGAGCAGCATTCCTCCACAGTCTGTCTTCAACTCCTGCCTCCAGAGTTCCAGCCCTGAGTTCCTACTTTGGAATTCATCCTACTTCATCTAAGTGATGAACTGTGACCTGGGAGATGTAAGACAAATAAACTCTTTCCTCCCCAAGTTGATATTGGTCAGAGTATTTAGTCACAGCAATTGAAAGCAAACTAGAATAAGGAGCAAGTGTTCTTAACCTCTGAGCTATCTCTCTAGTTCCCCCTTTCTTTTTATGCATGCGTGGTGTGTGTGCTTGTGTATGTATGTTCTCACGTGTGTGTGCATGTGGAGGCCACTGGTTGACATCAGGTGTCTTCCATGATTGCTTGCTACTACGTATATTGAGGCAGGGTCTCTTGCTGAACACAGAGTTCACTGATTCAGCCAGTCTAACTAGCCGCCAGCTTGCCCCAGCAATCTTTGTCTCCACCTTCTGAGTGCTGGGATTATAGGTGGCTGCTGCACCTGGCAAGATTTTGCATGTATGGACTCTGAGGATCCAAACTATGGTCCGCATAGATGTGAAGCACATGATCTATCTTCTTACCCTTCTACAAGATATTTCTTATTGTCTCTGTGCCATAGAACAGGAAGCAGAGGTTCAAGGAGGTCAAGTAACTCACCTGGGTATACTCTGTGTCCTCCTGACTCAGTATGGAATAAGTTTGGGCACTTTAACTCTGAGATCAATGCATTATTTAGTTGTGTGTCCTTTTCTATTGAAAGGGCTGACCTCAAAGAGAATCAGCCCTATTTTTAAGGTCTAGATGAGAACAGACTGGGCCAAAAATGAGCAGAAATATAATTCCAGGAATTGAAATACAGAAAGTTTCTAGGCATGTGGCTGGTTTATCCAGAGGTGCCTACGGAGGGTTTGGGTGAGGTACTGATGGTTGTTCTCCATGCCTCCCAAAAGGCTGTATGTCGGGAGACAGGGTCATGGATTTCAGGGGTGTCTTGTCAGTAGCAGCTTAGTTTGTGGGAGCTGGAAGAGCTAGTTCCCCTAGATGGCATGCTGACTGCAGCCGGCTGGTTCAAGAGACAAAGAAATAGTGAAAAGCAGAGAAAGGAAATGTATTCACTGAGGCTTTATTGGGAAGAGGAACAAAGAGGACCAGTGATGGATCCTTCCCCAGGTCCATCTTCCAACTCCTGACATGAGACTGAGATGTAGAGGGCCAGAGGCAAGCACAATTGGTTAAGGTGTGGTCCCCCAATCATCACCATCTCACCTCTAATCTTTCCTGAAAGGTGATCTGACAAATTGTAAATCTCTTCCAAGGAGACCAGCTCCTTCTCTGGCTGACATCAGGCTTTTACCTTTTCCTTCTCCTGGCATGAGATTTCTGGGAAAATTCTGGTTCCTTGGTGTGGGTGTGGGTATCAGGCGGGCGGGGGGGGGGGCAGGTATTGTCGGTCATGATCTGATAGTCAAAGGGACAGCCCAAGTGTGTCTTTTTCCTTCCTTCCTTCCTTCCTTCCTTCCTTCCTTCCTTCCTTCCTTCCTTCCTTCCTTCCTTTCTTTCTTTCTTTCTTTCTTTCTTTCTTTCTTTCTTTCTTTCTTTCTTTCTTTCTTTCTTTCGTCTTTTTGAGACAGGGTCCCCTTTAGTCCCAGCTGGCCTGGGACTCACTATGTAGACCAGGCTGGCCTTGAACTCACAGAGATCCACCTGCCTCTGCCTCCTGAGTGCTGGGACCAAGTGTTTCTTTAGAATATTTTTATTCCTGCCAGGAAGGTTACAAATGGGGTCTTTGGGATTCCTGGAGAGAGATGGTGTAGATCTGTGGTTCTCAAAATGCACTCTCTGACCAACCGGCTTCTGTATAGTCCTGGAAGCCCATGAGAGATGGACTCTCCTCCTCTCCTCTTTCCTACCCCATGCTCAATCTGGGGCCCAGAAACTGAATGTATCTCTCTCTTTGTGTCTGTCTCTCTTCCTCTCTCTCTCTATAAATTTCTATCTTTATTTCTGTCATCCGTCTATGCCTGTGACTATACCTCTACCTATATCATCTATCCACCTCTATCCATGTCAGAGATTGAAGCCAAGATTGTGCACACACTAACCCCATGTTCAATCACTGAGCTCTACCTTTACAACCTCAGCGATTTTCTGTTTTCATGTATGTGTGTGTGTGTGTATGTGTGTGTGCGCACGTGCGCGTGCGTGCTCATGCAATTTTGCAATCATCAATTGCTCTTCCATCTTACTCATTGAGGCAAGGTCTCTCAATCAAACTCAGAGCTGGTCCATATGGCTAGTTTTCCTGCCCAGCTTGCTCTGGGGATCCCATCTCCATCTTTGAGGCTGGAATTATAGGGGCACCATCTCACTCACCAGACATTTACATGAATTCTAGGCACATATGGTCTTTTTCTCAATTGGTCTCTTTCTTTTCCTGGCTTCTGGGACAGCCTCCTCCCCTGGTCTTCTTTCCATTTTTGGTTGTTCGGTTTTATTGATCTATGTCTTTTTTTTTAATAGGGTCTTACTATGTAGCCCTGGCTGGCCTGACACTTTTTATATAGATCAGGCTGTCCTGGAACTCACAGAGATCTGCTTTTCTCTACCTCCCAAGTGCTGGGGTTAAAGTCATTCTTTAGCTCTGTAAAGGCTGTGGGCTCTCTTGCTCATGCCTTGGGTCTTTCTTTTCTTTTCTTTTTTTTTTTTTTTTTTTTTTTTTTTTTTTGAGACAGGGTCTCCACATAGCCCCAGCTGGAGCCTGGAACTCACGCTCTGTAAGACCAGGCTTGCCTTGAACTCATTATGTAGAACAGGGTTCTTCCTGCCTGCCTCTGCCTCACAAGTGCTAGGATTAAAGGTATGTGCCACCATGCCCACCTTAAAGATGGTTCTTAGCCACCATGTGGGTGCTGGGATTTGAACCCAGGTCCTCTGCAAGAACAGTCGGTGCTTAATCGCTGAGCCATCTAGGCCTTGGTCTCTTTATCTGTGCCGTCTTCTTAGACAATCTCATTTAGCCCTATGTTTAAATCCCACTCACAGGCTGATGAGATCTGGATTTATCTCCTGTCTTGAACTTCTTTGAACTCTACTCTGCACTCTACAGCTGCATCAGCTGGACCTCTACCTGATGGCTGATGGGTTTCAGAAGCAGTATGTCCTAAACCTAAACCATTGCGATGGCTGATTTATCCATCAGCTATTTCTCTGGAGAACCTTGACTTCCACCCAGGCTGAGTGGCAGGAATGCTGGTCTTCCCTATACTCCTTGCTGGAGATTTTTTATTTTGGTCTTTTTGAAACAGGGTCTCCCTTTAGTTCCACCTGCCTGGAGCTCGTCTCTAGACCAGGCTGGCCTTGGACTCACAGAGATCTGCCTGCCTCTGCCTCCCGAGTGCTGGGATTAAAGGTGTGTGCCACCACACCCAGCAGAGATGATTTTGAAGGATGGATCTAATCCTGTTTTTGGAGACCCCACTGGCCTTTGATGGCTGGTGTTGGAGAGAAAGCATTTGAAAAGGAGGAGCCACCATCAGAAAAATTGTTTGCATCTGTATTAGTGACTTTTCTGTTGCTGTGATAAAACACCATGACCAAGGAACTTATAAAAGGAAGAGTTTATTTGAGCTTACGATTGACGGTTCCAGGGAATTAGAGTCCATTGTGGCAGGAGGCATGGTAGCTGGATCTGGAGCAGCAGGCCGAGGGTCACATCTCGCAAAGAGCACAGGAAGCAGAGAGAGAGCAACTGGAGACCACGAGGCTTGTTAAACTCACTAAGCCTGCCCCCAATAACATACTTCCTCTAGCATGGCCACACCTTCTCAGACCTCCAAAAAACAGTGCCACCAGCTGGAGACAAATGTCTGAATACTTACAGCCTATGGGGGACACTCATTCAAACCACCACAGCATCTCACCAGGGTGGCAGGTCCTTCAGAGGGAGAGTCAATTCCCTTCTGTTACAATTGAGAACAGTGCCTTTTACCTTCTGCAAGCAAAAGGCAAACCAAGTGACAGGAAGCTGGCTGGAAGCCCAGTGCTGCCCAGGCTTTGCTGGGGAGCCACATGTTCCAGCTCCCCCAAAATCCTTTCTGAATCTAGCCTGCACTTAGGCTGGGAGGGGCAGGCTCGCAACAACATGAAGATCTCCACACCTAGCATTGTACAGGCTGATGGCTGAGAGCCTCAAGTACACCTTATTACTTAAACATGAAACTCCAGCTCAACAATGACTCTAGGCTGAGGGGCCCTTGGGTCATAGGTAGACTATGTCTCAATGGTCCAGAACCTGGAGACAGGAGGACTGACTTCTATATGAACCATTCTGTACTAACCATCCTGGGATAATGATTTCGGCTGCCATTCTGAGGAGGTGTGGGGTTAAGTAGACTCCATCACAGAGAGGTTGTGGGTAAAATTGCCTTTTCTCTTTTTTCTAAACCCTCAAGGAAGAATAAATATGGAAATTAGAAAGAAAAGTGGAATATTCCTTTTGAGAGGCTGAAAGCAGGTATCAAAGTCCACTTGGGTTATTTTTAGAGAGAACAGTTTAGATAGAGTGCTTCAAAAAGTGGTGGATGGAGCATTAGCTCCAAGGTGCTATATGCAAAGCCTGGCACATTCTCCAGCTCTGACTGGCTCATGAAAGGAGATTGTATCTGGTAAGTCATGAAAAAACAAAACCTGAAGTAGGCTAAAAGCAGCAAGAACCATGAAAGACTAGTTGGAAAGGTGGCTGGCTGACTAACTTGTTCATGTATTTTGAAATCCTAGCTTGAAGTCCATTCATCTTAGTGCTGTAGTTGTTTGTCCTGACTTTAGTATTCTATATTTTGAGACCTTCCTATTCTCTTGTTTCTCTCCTCCCCCAAACATACCTCTTTCTCTGTTTACTGTTGTCTTGAACTTGCTCTTGGTGCCAAGTGGGTCAGTCAAGAAGGCCACAGTAGCTTCCTTAAGTGTTCAATTAATGCACATGAAGCTTTGACTTGTTAGGGAAATACTACCTCCAATAGAGGTAGTGAATATGATCTAAAAAATTAGAAGCTGCCAGGCAGGATGTGCTCACTGGTACAATAGTGGCACGACTGTTTGGGGGTAACCAATCACTTTCCTGGATAGATTTGGGGTTTGTTCCACAGGAGAGAATTCATGACTGGTACTATGAACCTGATCAAAAGTCTGTGGCTGGGGAGGTCTGGGTCCTTGTGGAGAAGCTGTGCTGTGGTTTTGCTCAATTGACATGATGTGCCTGTCACACTGGCCTCTGCACATTTATGTTTATGCTTATAGATTAGTGCTTCTGTCTGCTTCAGAGAACCTTCTTCTTACAGTGGGAAGTGGTCATTGCCAAGAATAAGTCACTGCTCAGCCATAAGTGGGTCATATATATGAATCCCTCCAAGGCTCAGGGAACATCACAGACTGGGGTGGGAAGCACACTGAGCCAGAGGAAAGACTGAAATGTGAGTTAGCGATATCCTCTGGGTGTGAGGCAGCCTTTTTTTTTTTCTCTCTCTCTGGAACTCAGCAGCTGTGATTACCAGCAGAAGACCTCGGGCTGTCAACATTCCATCACGGAGTAGGGTGGGGCTTACAAGTCCCCTCCCACCAGTCCTGAAGATCTATAGTCAGTCAGTGCTTGCTGGGGGAGGGAGAGAGATTTTTCTTCAGTGGTATATCTTCTAGCAAGTTGCCCATTAGCAAACCTAATTAAAATCATTAGGTCACTCCAAAATAAAACAAAAACTGCCCACCATAAAAGTAGAAGGGGTATTAGCTGGGAAGAGGACAGGGTCAGTGGGAGGGGGAAGGGGACAAGAGAGAGCAGTGGGAGTGAACATAATCAAAGTACATTATATACATGTATGAAATGCCATAGTGAAGCCAATTATTTATTATTATTATTATTATTATTATTATTATTGGGTCTTTTTGAAACAGGGTTTCCCTGTAGCTGCAGCTGGCTTGGAACTCACTATGTAGACCAAGGTGGCCTTGAACTAATAGATATTTGCCTGCCTCTGCCTCTCAAGTGCTGGGACTAAAGGTGTTCAACCATGCCCACCACCATGGCTTGGGTGAAACCAATTATTATGTATAATTAATATATGCCATTAAAAACTTAAAAATAAAAAAATATACTTCAAATTTTAAAAAAAGTAGAGGATGCTTTGCTTTACTGCTTTGTTTTTCTTTATTTAATGGCGTAAAGTAGCATTTGTATGGAATAGAAAATTTAGTATGAAAGTGTACCCAAACTACCTCTATGGGTCACAAGGTTTCCCAAATAGATTCACAGAGTGATCACCTTGATAAAAAATACAGCTTCATCCCTGGAGAGTCTAAGTTAGAGGCCACCAGAACACCCCATGATCCAAAGGCCCCATGAGCTCTGCTCTTTTTTTTTTTTTTTTGGTGTTTTTGAGACAGGGTTTCCCTGTAGCTCCAGCTGTCCTGGAACTCACTCTGTAGACCAGGCTGGCCTTGAACTCACAAAGATCCACTTGCCTCTGCCTCCCGAGTGATGGGATTAAAGGCGTGTGCCACCACATCTGGTGAGCTCTGCTCCTAGAAATTTTGGCTGATTTGGCTGTGTGCCTGTTTGGAAACTACAGGTTTGCTCATTGTCCAGGCAGCCCGAGGACAGTGCACATCCACACTACAGTTAGAGGAGGCAGGAGGGAAGCCATTGCTTCCTGGATACTAGCCTCGTGGAACCATATCCATAGATGTCAGGAGTGTCCCAGATGGAAGCCAGCAACATGGAGAAGAGGACAGGGTGGGAGATATCAGGCTGGACATTTGTGATGAGTATTAGGTTATAAAATAGGGCCATGTAACCCCAGCCCCCAGCCCCCAGCTAAAAAGGCACATGAGGCTTAAGTCATGCCAGGAACAAGATTTACTTCCATGTGGAATTACCAGCAAGGGCTGCCTGCAGACAAGTGGTGGAACTGGACAGCATGGCAGGCAGAGAGAGAGAGATGGCGCCTGGGACCCACCCACTTATAGCCATAGGGCGGGGCCTTGGGTATAGAGGAAGTGGTCAGAAGATTGACAGCCTCTGGAGGAAGTGGGCATCTGTGTCCCTTGGGATTCTGGGAAGCCCAGACCTAACATTCCAGCCTTTTGCTTATGATAAGGAAGTGGGACGCTGTTCTCTTCTGTATCTACTTCAGAGCTGATGCGGGGGGGGGGGGCGAAGTCTCGGGGGAACAGCTGTAAGGCTGGAGGGCTAGAGTCTGGTTTCCCATCTTGGCTGCTCTGAGTGCTCTGCCAGGTGGTTTTGGTCCAGATCGATAGTGGCCAGTACTTAGTGGACATTTTCTCTACAACTGAAAAGACAAGCTGGTTGAGTCTTATATGAGTATACCAGTGCAGGGACTTCACAGTACTAACAAGAGGGGGTCTTCTGAGTACATTAGTAATTGGAGGGTCCCTGTCTAGGGTCTGCAGGGGGAGAGAGGACTTGTACCCTGGTTTGAGAAATTGGAAAAAAGTTTTAGTACACAGAGCTCTAGAATGAGAGCCATAACCGTGAGAATATAAAAAGTGGTATTTTCTGGCACGGCACATTAACTCTGTCACCTAACTCTGAGAGATTTTCTAACAATGATGACTCATTGAAGGGCACTGGAGAGCTGATAAACAGTGTTTCTGGGTGGTCTGTGAAGGTCTCTCCAGGAAACATTAGCATTTGAGTCCATAGACTGAGAGATCAGCCTTATACCTGGGGAGGGCGTTGTCGACTCTGCTGAGGCGGAGACAGAAAGGCGGAGGGAGAGCTTCTCTTTTCCTGAGTTGGGACGTCCATTTTCTCTCCTGGACTTCAGAACCTCTGGTTCCCAGGCCTTCTGACTTTAGGACTTCTAAAATGCTCAGACCCCCTTGATCTAGTTCTCAGGCTTTGAGCCTCAGATGTACCGACACCCGGCTTTCCTGGCTCTCTAGCTTGTAGTAGGCAAGCTGTGAGATTTGTTGGCCTCCGTAACCTTGAGACTCTAGTCTTATAACAACACTCTGGCTGTCTATCTAAATACCATATTGATTCTGTTTGGGTGAGAACCCTATCTAGGTTCCGTGTGGGAGGTGTTAAGGGGCTTGTAGGTTTTCCAGGTAGAGATGACCTTCTGGGTTACATCTAGGTGACACAGAAGTCTGAAGCTTTGAGGGTCTGGAGCTAGCAGATGGTGACAAGGAGTTGGGAGGTAGAGTAGGGTTAGCCACCTGGGGCCTGGGAGTACAGGCCACGTGTGGGTGAAATTCCACATCTCAGACTCAGGAAGTAGAGGAACAGTCACAGGGAGACAGAGACCCTCGGATTCAGGAACAGTAGCCTAACTTTCTTTTTTAAAATTTTATTTATTTTTTTATGTGTATGAATGTACTGTCTGCATGTAGGTTTGTGCACCCATGTCGTGCAGTGCTGCAAATGTCAGACGAGGGTGTCGGATTCCCCTGGAACTGGAGTTAAAGATGGTTCTCAGCCACCATGTGAGTGCTGGGGATCGAACCTGGGTCTTCTGCAAGAGCAGTCAGCGCACTTAACCGCTAGGTCATCTCTCCAGCCCCAGCAGACTAACTTTCAAAAGGGGAGCTGCCAAAGCTTTCAGACAGAAGAAAGCAATTGAAAAAGGCATGTGGTTCAAGGTCTTTTTTTTTTTTTTTTTTTTTTAGTGTGTGTGTGTGTGTGTGTGTGTGTGTGTGTGTGTTTTTGAGAGATAGGGTCTTCCGGTAGCCCCAGATGGCCTGGAACTTGCTTTGTAGACCAGGCTGGCCTTGAACTCACAGAGATCTACCTGCCTCTGCCTCCTGAGTGCTGGGGTTAAAGGTGTGCACCACCATGTCTGGCTGCTAGAGCTGCAGCCTGATCACTTGTTTAATGAAGGGCTGCAGGTGAGGAAAGGGGAAAACAACTGTATTTTTTATTAATGGAAGACCATTATTGTGATGCTATAAACCTTTTTTGATTTTTTTGGTGTATTTCATGCAGAACATCTTTAAAAATTTTTTATTTTGTTTATTTATTTTTTTCCATGCAGAACATCTTAATCATACCCTCTTCTCCTTTGGCACCCTCCCATAATCCCCCACTGGACTTCATGCTTTCTGTCATTTGGGTTAAGACCTACGGAGTCAAGTTAGTGTACCCTGATGGTCCTCAGAGCAAGTTCATCCACTGAGGTCTAGCTGCCTATCTAGAGTCCCTCCCTCTAAGAAGATCAGCTCTTCCTCACCCAGCATTAATCAACTGCTAATAGTTCTTCAGCTAAGATTGGGGTCTCCTGCTCATATCCACAGTTCTACGCTGAGTTTTGACTGCTTGAGTTTGCATGCTGACACCATTGCTGTAGGTTTGTATGAGCAAGGTCCCAGGAGCATAGAAGACTCTGTTTCCATATGGCCATGCACCTCTCCCTGCCTCTCACAATCTTTCTTTCTATTTCTGCAATGATCCTCGAGCCCTGGGTGGGTGGATTTTAATACAGGAATCCTGTGCAGTGAGCCACACTCTGCAGACTCTTACTCTCTACCCAGTTATTGTATTTTGAAGGGCTGAAGACTGAGTTGGCTTCTAGTCAGAGGGGAAAAACATGATAGATGCACAGGAGTAAAGACAGGATTTACAGAGGAGTGTTTTAAAGAGGATTTAAGTTAGAATTTTAGCAGGAATCAATCCAATTCCGATGGTGTGCAGGGCAGTTTCCATTAACCTGACACAAACTAGAGATGGGGGAAGAGCGAGCCCCGGCGGATGCGTTTCCTTCATCTGATTGCCCCAAGGCCCTGTCTGGGAGGCTTTTCTTGTTAATTGATGCAGGAGGGCCTCGCTCACTGAGGGTGGTACCGTCCGTGGGCAGGTGGGCCTGGGCTATACATAGAGGGTAAACTGAGCAAACCAGAGGGAGCGAGCCAGTAAGCAGCATTCCTCTGTGGTCTCTGCCTCAGCTCCTGCTGCTGGGCTCCTGCCTTGAGTTCCTCTCTTGACTTCTGTCAGTGATGGACTGTGCCTTGGATGTGTGAGATGGAAAAGGACACGAGGAAGGAGGGGGTGGCTGGAACACAAGCTGTGATGAACTGAAGGAGCTTCAGACACAGAGGAAGTGGACCTAGTCACTGATTCAGTACCAGAGCCCTGGGAAGCCATGCACTGGTTGACTCCGGGGCCAGTGGGAGCAGGGCTGGGGGCAAGAATGGAGAAGGCCACACTGAATGAGAACAGTCGTCAACAGATAGAATCTGGGGGCAAGAATGGAGAAGAAGGCCACACTGAATGAGAACAGTCGTCAACAGATAGAATCTGGGGCCAAGAATGGAGAAGAAGGCCACACTGAATGAGAACAGTCATCAGCAAGTAGAAGCGGGGGCAAGAATGGAGAAGGCCACACTGAATGAGAACAGTCGTCAGTAAGTAGAAGCGGGGGCAAGAATGGAGAAGAAGGCCACACTGAATGAGAACTGTTGTCAACAAGTAGAAGCGAGGCCAAGAATGGAGAAGAAGGCCACACTGAATGAGAACAGTCATCAGCAAGTAGAAGCGGGGGCAAGAATGGAGAAGGCCACACTGAATGAGAACAGTCGTCAGTAAGTAGAAGCGGGGGCAAGAATGGAGAAGAAGGCCACACTGAATGAGAACTGTTGTCAACAAGTAGAAGCGAGGCCAAGAATGGAGAAGAAGGCCACACTGAATGAGAACTGTTGTCAACAAGTAGAAGCGGGGGCAAGAATGGAGAAGAAGGCCACACTAAATGAGAACAGTCGTCAGCAAGTAGAAGCGGGGGCAAGAATGGAGAAGAAGGCCACACTGAATGAGAACTGTTGTCAACAAGTAGAAGCGGGGGCAAGAATGGAGAAGAAGTCCACACTGAATGAGAACAGTCGTCAGCAAGTAGAAGCCAGGGGCAAGAATGGAGAAGAAGTCCACACTGAATGAGAACTGTCCTCAACAAGTAGAAGCCAGGGGAGATTTCACTAGAAAGTCACATTCCCTGAGAGCAAAGGCACGGAAGTACTGTCACGTGAAATTGTTCATTTATTATTTTTGTTTTATGTATATGAGTGTTTTGCCTGCATGTATGTAAGTGCATCCATGTGTGTGCAATACCCCACAGAGGCCAGAAGGGGGTGTTAGATCCAGTGGAACTGTTGTTATGGATGGTCATCAGCCACCATGTGGGTACTGGGAATCCAACCCAGATTCTCTGGAAGTGTTCTTAACCATTGAGCCATCCCTCTAGCCCCCATGTAAAATTATTATTATGGGATTTACTTGATTTTGGCATAATTGGAGGGCATGGGGCCAGAGCTGCAGTGATGTTGGAATGCAGGGCCACAGCAAGTCTCCATGAGGGATTCTCACATCACTCCTCTGCACTGGTCTCTGGCTCTTGTTAGGGCCTCATCTCTCTCTGTCTCTCTCATTGTCAGGATAGGTGTTTGGGTGGGGTGCCATCTTCCTCCTGCCACTGATGGGCATTGAGATCCAAACCAATCATCATTTTATCCTTCTGGCCAAATGATTGGTTGGAGAATGAGCATGTGGGGCTGAGGAGAGAGCTCAGATGGTGTAGAGTACTTCCTTAAGTTTGATCCTCCAGAACTCATGTAAAAAATTTACCTATGTTAGTTTTATTTCTGTCACTGTGATAAAAATATGCTGATCAAAGCAACATGAGGGGAAAGGAGTTCATTTCAGCTTCCAGTTTCAGATGGATAGAGCCCATCATGGTGGGGAAGGCGGGGTGGTAGGAGCATGAGGCGAGAGAGAGAGAGAGAGAGAGAGAGAGAGAGAGAGAGAGAGAGAGGAAAGAGAGAACAGGAAGCCAGGCCAGGACACAAATTGTCAAGCTCACCCTACTGTCGTACTTATTCCATCAAGGCTCTACCTCCTAAAGGTTTCGTAACCTCTCCAGACAGCAGTACCAACTGGGGTCCAAGTGTTCACATACATGAACCTATCGGGGACGTTTCACATTCAAATCCTAACACTGGGTGTATACCTGTCTGCCATCTCAGCACTTGGGGAAGTAGAGACAAATGGATCCCTGGGGCTTGCTGGTGAGTCAGCGTAGCCTACTTGTCAAGTTCCAGGCCAGTGAGAGACCCTGTCTCAAAGAACAAAGTGGACAGTTCCTGAGTAATGATCCCTGAGCTCATCCTCTGACCTCCACATGCATGTGGTGATGTATGTACAACCCACATCATATACACGTTCACCTGCACACATGCCCCCCTCCCCCCCGGTACTTGTGACTCAAGTTGGTCCAATCAGAGTAAAACCCAGGACTTAGTAGGAAGAGAATTCCAGGAGAAATCCTCTCTTTTTATGCTGGACTTGAACACTGGAAATGTGAGGGGAATAACGGAAGGCTCATCAATACAGCGGAGGAGAAAGTGGAGAGAAGTGGGCGACGTTGTCCAAGTCTCACAATTCACCATCTTTCAGTATGCCATAGACCTAGTATTTTCTGTTTCATGTTAAAGAGTTCCTTTTCTTCTGAAATGATTTCAGGTCTTTGCTTAAGACCAACCCAGGCCTTGGCTGGACCTCTTTTAATCCCATTGTGTTTTGAACATTTGCTTGCCTGTGGCTTTAGCACCTGTGTAATTTATCAAAGAGAACTCTAGACATAGGTGACAGGTCATTGACAGCAGGTTTTCTGAGCTGTACCCGAAATAGGACACTTTGTGTTTTTCCATTTGAAAGGCTTCATTGTCAAGCTACAGAGAGGCTTTGGCCCCTGCGTGCACATGTGTATGTAGGACCATGACACTGCAAAAGAGACCCATGAAGCAATTTCCCCTTTTCAGGATGAGTGGTCACAGAATTAGTTATTGCTAGACTCCAATGTGCTAGATAAATAAATGTTCTCAGAGTAATTTGACTTGGGATTCTATCAAACTCACTAGCATTTCATAGGTCTTTACTCTTTGCAAAATGGACAGGTGTGAGGTTTTAGAGTCCAGTCCCACTTCCTATCTCTCTGTCTCTCTCTCTGTGTGTCTCTCTCTGTCTCTCTGACTGCCAATGCAATGTGGCAATCTGGCCTCATGCTTGGGCACCATGCAGTCCCCTCTACAGTGGACTCCATCTCTCTGTTGCTTTGGTCAGGGTATTTATCACAGCAACAGAAACAAAACTAACAGGCTGATTTTACTTTTATTTCTTTCTTTACATGGGTTCTGGGGGATTAAGCTCAAGCAAATACTTTACACCAATGAAGCTATCTCCCCAACCCTACAAGTTCATTCTCCAACCAATCATTTGGCCAAAAGGTTAGAAGGCTGCTGATTAGTTTGGGTCTCAAGGCCCATCTATAGAAGAAGAGAGATGAGGCCCCACCCAGACACCTGACCTGAGCATGGGAGAGAGGTGAGGGTTCCATAAAGACCATAGGGCTGAATTGTCCCAGGTTAGATCCACCACAAGAGGTATGTAGCCTATTCCTGGTTCTCTGTTTCTAGAAATGGAATCTCCCCCAGATTCAAATGGATCATGCTCTAGGTAGTGATGTTCAGAGATGGAACTGGAACCTGTGTCTGTGATTAAAAACCTCCTGGAGGGAGAGTGCCCCATGCTGGGAGAGTGAGAACTATGTAGCCTGCCTTCCTTCCTTCCTTCCTTCCTTCCTTCCTTCCTTCCTTCCTTCCTTCCTCCCTCCCTTCCTTCCTTCTTTCCTTCCTTCCTTCCTTCTTCCTTTGTTCTTTCATTTTTCTTCTTTCATTCATTTGTTCCTTTCTTCCTTTCTTTCTTTGGCAGTATCAATTCTAGGGCCTGTGCATGCTAGGCACGTGCTCTACCACTGAACCACATTACACTCTCTTATGAAGATTCTGGTGCTATGCATGGCCTGCCTCTCTGACCTTGTCTCCCTTTAGCCCTAGAAGGCATTTCTTTTCTGCTCCTCTTTGACTTATAATCACACTTGTTCCTTCCCACTTCTTCCTTGTGCCATCTTCCCTTTAGCCCCAGGGTCTAGCTACGTGCTACCTGTCTCTTCTCTATCCCCAGCGTATGACTCCTTTCACCTAATTTATCATGCTTACTCTTCTGAGCTAGCCTGTAAGCATCAGAGGAGTTCTCCAAACGTCTGTACCATTATCAGCTTCAGTCCTCTCCTGTGAAGGACTTAGCAGTTTGTGATGATATCCTTGTCCAGTTATTGACCTGTTTCTCTTCCCAACTAGACTCTGAACTCCACAGGGTCATGGAATGAGGGTGTTAGCTCTCTGTTCCTTCTAGTGGATAGTGGTTACTGGAGCTCGCCATTTCTTTCACGCTTCCTTCTTTTCTTTGTGAGATCACCTCTGCCCTGTTGTGTAGCAAATAGGAGATCTGAGAGGTGCTGACAATGTCCCCCAGACTTCCTGTAGAGACTGGCACTGTACGGAGTGCAGTGGGGAGCTATGGTAGTGCTGGTCGCCCAGCCATATCTGGTTTGTCTTTGCCCAGTCTTACTTGGTTGGTCTAGCATGAGAACAAAGTTGATGTTCTAAAGAAGGTATTGTGAACGTTTCAGGGAAACCAAGGCAGGAGGATTCAGAGTTAGAGAGAGGTGAGGTTTCCCATCAGTGGAGGACTGACTCACTTGCTTTTTTTTTGTCTGATTCTTCCTCATAGATTGTATCTTCATTGCTGGTCTCCTAGTGGAAAAAAAAAACCCTTTCATTTCCCTCCACCCTCAGCATTTCTTTGTGAGGACTCATTCTGGGTAGGGTTTTTATCAAACCTTTGAGTGCATGACTCCCTTTGGTCAGTTAATGATAGATGCAGAGTTTCACACATTCCTATTTGTTCTCTGTTCTTCTCCCAGCACACAAGAGGAACCTGCCCTAGAGATTCAGGTGGTGCAATGGGGAAGATGAAGGATGTGTGGAGTTCAGCCTAGATCAGCCAAACTCAAGCCAAAATGTGAACAGACATGAATTGTTCTCAACTAGTGACTTCAGGACAATTTGTTACACAGTAATAGCTAACCAGCACAATCCTCGTTGAAGATGATTCCCTTAAGGCATAGTTGGCTCTGTAACTGTCCTGTTCCTTCTAGTGGATAGTGGTTCGTGGCAGGCTGTGAGTGTAATGACCCACCTTAACTGTCCCATTTGGTCATCTAGGACTGATCACGGCCAGCTTTTTAAGCTCTCTCTCTTGAACTCTTTTTCTTTCAGCTTCTGTTTATTATTATTCCCTCTTCCATGCAACCCGTATACTGTCTCCTCATGCTGGTCAAGGAGACAGTCACCATGGCAACCCCTCCATCTGCCCACTGTCCCTGGTCTCCAAACTCTGTATTCCATCATCCTCTTTTCACCAAAGAAGAAAATAAAAACAAGAAGATTAAAGCCCGATTGCCTTGGTAGGCATACAAACTCATGCAAACAACTAACTACGGCATCAATAGCCTTTCTGACTTGTCAAGCAGTCAGGATGTCTGTGTCAGTTCAGGTCTTTAGAAAGCAGACACCAAGGAAGGATCTGCCAAGCAGAGGATATATTGATAAGAGGGACTTGATGGTGGAAAATAGGTAGAGGGGGCAATGGAGGAGGAGACGGGACAAGGCTTCATGTTGGAGATGGGACTAGGACCTGTTTCTGTGATTGGACCCCCCCCCCCGGGTGATTTCCCCATGCTGAAATCATACCACGTCATGCACATTGACAGAGTGAGATCTTTCCTTCAAACTGTCATGAGGGAGAGTTGGAAGTAGGGAGATTGGTTAGTTGGGTGTCTGCAGTCCCAAGTTGCTCTGTAGAGGAGTCCTGTGACTTGTGGGAAGGGCTGGCTCTGTGCCCTGATGCTCTCATCCGCTGGGAAGAGGCACCCAGAGAAGCACAGTCTCACTGGGAAGGTCAGTCACCTGTTCTCTCTGCAGGAAAACTGAGCAATGCTCTTCTGTGGCCACCAGATTTTAAGTCCCCAAATGACCCTCACTCAACATGGGCAGGAAATGTGGAATGTTAGGGATGGGATTTGGATCAGTCCCTAAAGTGCTGTCCTTAAAGCTAAGAGAAAGTAAATGACTGGAAGAAGACCATGTCTCAGTTCTGCTGAGAGACAGACTTGATAAGACTTGGGCTGGGAGAGAGCTCAGTCCACAAAGTCCAGCAAACATGAGGATCTGAGTTTGATCGCTAGAACCCATGTAAAGAAATCCCAGGACTAGGGCAGTAGAGACGGGAGGCTCCCTGGAGCTCAGTGGCCGGCCAGCTTAGGTATTTGGTAAGCTCCAGGCCAGGGAGAGACTGTTTCAAGAAACAAGATGCATGCCTCCTGAGGAACAGCACCAGAGGTTGACCTCTGGCCTCCACAGGCACATGCACACGCAGAAAAGTGCACTCCCACACACATGCACCCACATGCACTCCCTTCCCCACAAAGAATAGCTGGTAGGTGAAAAGAAGAAGTCTGAGCTTGCTCAGGATAATTTGGCTTTTCAGAAAAAATTTGTATGGGGAAGACATATGGAATCCCTGACTTAATGACAGGTACCCAAGGCAAGGTGTCTTTCTGTCTAAATCTGGAAAACTCACCAGATGGCTTGAGAGCACGCCACAGGTTTTGTGTTTTTTCACTAAAATGGAGTAGATTGTCAAAGACTGCATGGTAACAAAACAAGAGAATGCAAGTCATTGCTGTACCTTCTCCTCAAAAGCAAAACAAGGCACACAGAATGCTCAGGATCTGCCTTACACAGACAAGCTCCAGGCATGGGAGAGGAGGGCCAACCAAGAATGACTATCCATCCTCCCATTCATTCACCCATCCATCTAACCACCCATCCATCCACCCATCCTCCCACCCATCCATCCTCCCATCCATCCATCCATCCATCCATCATCTATCCATCCATCCATCCATCCATCCATCCATCCATCCATCCATCCATCTTCCCATCCATCCTCCCATGCATCTATCCTTCCATCCATCCATCCATCATCTATCCATCCATTCATCCATCCATCCATCTTCCCATCCATCCTCCCATCCATCTATCCTTCCATCTATCCATCCATCCTCCCATCCATCCATTCATCCATCCTCCCACCCATCCATTCTCCCATCCATCCATCCATCCATCCATCCATCCATCTTCCCATCCATCCATCCATCCATCCATCTTCCCATCCATCCATCCATCCATCCATCCATCCATCCATCCATCCATCCATCAATTGACCCTCTCATCCAACAGGTATAGATTGTGCTATTGCATGCATGGGAAGAGAACATCAGCCCTTCAAATCCCCTTGTCCTGACCTCTACAGGAGACATTTACCAGCCATGACCTTGTTCTATCAGTCCCGATATTTGAGAGTCATTGATGTTCTTTTTGATTCACATTTAACAAGTCCATACAGATCAGTGTGATGCAGTCTCCTTCCATCTCTATTCTCTGAGGAAAAGGATCCAGAGTGAGGGAGTTAGTTAAAGGGTATGAAGTTTCAGCTATGCACGGTGAGTCACTTCTAGAGATCTAATGACAACACTGCAAATGGAGTTTTTTTTTTTTTTTTGGTCTTTTCGAGACAGGGTCTCCCTGTAGCTCTGGCTGTCCTGGAACTCACTCTGTAGACCAGGCTGACCTTGAACTCACAGAGATCCACCTGCCTCTGCCTCCCAAGTGCTAGGATTAAAGGTGTGCACCACCATGCCTGCCTATTTTTTTTTTTTTTTGGTCTGCAAATGGAGTTTTTAATACTCTATTGTGCACTTGAAATTTAGAACAGACTTTTTTTGAGGAAGTGCTTTGTAGCCTAGGCTAGCTCCAAGTCCTGATCCTTCTGCCTTAGCCTCCCAGGCATTGAGATAACAGGTGCACATTACCATGCCTGGAGAGAGTAGACTGTAAAAGTTAACATGTCTATGTGAGGTGACAGATGTAATTAGTTTGATTGATACATCATTTCATAATGTGTATGTCTATCAAAACGCTATGGGGTTTAACTTAGATATATGTGACTGTTCTACATGTTGAGTAGAACCCAATAAAAATTACGGACATATGAAAGGGGAGAGAGAGAGAGAGAGAGAGAGAGAGAGAGAGAGGTATTTCATAGAGGCTATCCCAAGATCATCTGCTAATATTGACAAGAGTCAAGGGTTCTCAGATTGAACCAAGGGAAGTCTCCAGGTTTTAAAATTATTTATTTATTTATTTATTTATTTATTTATTTATTTATTTATTTATTTAATTTATTTGTGGGGCTGGAGAGATGGCCTAGCGGTTAAGAGCGCCGACCGCTCTTACAGAGGACCCGGGTTTGGTCCCCAGCACCCACATGGTGGCCGAGAGCCGTCTGAAACTCCAATTCCAGGAGAACTCCAGCTCCAGGGTAATCCGAGACCCTCTTCTGACCTCCGCGGCATTGCACGACACGGGTGCACAGACCTGCATGCAGACAGTACATTGATACACATACAGAAATAAAAAAAATTATTTGTATTCTATGTGTGTGAGCATATTGCCTGCATGTATGTAAGTGCACCCATGTCGTGCAATGCTTACAGAAGACAAAAAAGGGTGTCAGATCCCTCAGAACTGGAGTTATGGACAGTTTTTAGCCACTATGTGGGTGCTGAGATTCAAATCCGGGTCCTCTGCAAGAGCAACCAGCACTCTTAATTGCTAAGCCATCTCTCCAGCCCGAGTCCCCAGTTTTAAAGTGTAAAGGCTTCTTCTGTCCTTTTCCTCTGGCCTGTGAGGTGGTGGCAGGGAAGATGAACACTTTGTGACTCACATGGCCGGAGGGTCCAGATGGCTCAGAGGCAGAAGGTGCCAGGGTGCACCATACAGAGAGTGATTGGCAGGACGTGGTGGAATCTGTTTATTGGATCCATTATTTGAGTTAGGAACAATGTGAAGTTATGACTAGGAGATAAACAGAGTGCTTGCAGATCCCTGTTCTTGCTTGTCCACATTGAATGCACTATGAGAACCTCTCCTATCTTTCTTCATCTTTCAGAAGCATTTAATTAAATTTAATTAGTTCTCAGACCCCAGGAAAGGCAGAAGGGAGCCAGCGTTTCCTGTGTGCTAGACACTTCATTAAGTGTTTTCATCCTGGAAGCTACACACAGTAGTTCAGTATGCTGTTTAATCCTCCTAGCAGCCCCATGCAGAAGGGCTTATTATCTACCATCTATGGGCTGGAGCTTAGCAAGTTTGGGTAACCTAACTGTAGTCCCTGAGACTTGGTACTGTTACCGGTCCATTTGTCCATCTTCAACATATTCATCTGTCTGTAGATTGATTTTCCATCCATTACCCATTCAGGAATTGTTTATTAATCACATTTCATGGGCTCTGTGCTGGGTATTGGGGCATATCATTAAGGGTATTATTATGGAGCTATATTGTGCTGGGGTGAGTGCTCAGATACCCCTGTGCTTCTTGGGTGAGATGTCTCATTGACTTAGATGTAGATCTACTTCAAGTTCCTCTCCATAGCCTTGATCTGGACTTGGGCTCCAGGGAGGACTTGGGACTTTGCAGTGGCACAAAAACCACCCTCAGTCCTTCAAAGGGAATGTGTGTTTAAGAGTGAGTACCTGCCGGGCATGGTGGTGCATGCCTTTAGTCCCAACACTCAGGAGGCAGAGGCAGGTGGAGCTTTGTGAGTTCAAGGCCAGCCTGGTCTACATAGTGAGTTCCAGGACAGCTGGACCTACAGGGAGACTCTGTCTCAAAAAGACCCCCCCCCAAAAAAAGAGTGAGTACCTTTCTCAGGGATCTGAGACTGAGAGGTCTTTGAGGCTGAAAACTTTTAGTACCAGAACCAAAGAGAATCGTTTGTTTCTACAGTTCAGTGGTTTTCAGCGCGCGCGCGCGTGTGTGTGTGTGTGTGTGTGTGTGTGTGTGTGTGTGTGGTGGAGGGATTGATCTGGGTATATGTACTCCCCAGGGGAAATTGGCAGTGTCTGGAGATGTGTTTGATTGACGTGAGTGGGGTGGAAGGGTTGCTTCTGACATCTACTGGGGAGGCCAAGAAGTTGCTCAATCTCTTTTCTTTTGTCTATTTTTTCCTGTTGGGATCAGGTTTCACATAGCCACAGCTGGTCTAACTCAGGATGTAGCTGAGATGACCTTGGGGTTCTAATCTTCCCACCTGCACCTCTATGTCCTGAGTGTTAGACTTACATGCATGCACTACCATGCTCTCCTTAGGTGGTGCTGGTGATTGAACTTAGGTCTTCTTGCATGCTAGGCAAGCACTCTACCAACCGGCTCCATCTCCATCTCCAGTCCACTTACTTTTCTCCTCGTAGTGACCAAATATCTGACAAGAAGCATCCTAAGGGATTTATGTGTATATGTGTTTGTCTGTGTGTGGGTATGTGCACATGTGTGTATCTGTGGAGGCAGGGAGAGGGTTACAGGTGGCTGTGAGCCATCTGATTTGGGTGCTGGGAACCGAACTTTGGTTTTCTGAAGGAGCCTCAAGCCTTCTTGACAGTTCAGCCATCTCTCCAGCCCAAAGCAGGGTTTATTTGTGACTTACTATTCAACAGAATATAGCCCACTGTGCCGGGAAGGCAGGGCTGCAAGAACCATAGGCACTGTCAAGAAGCAGAAAGTAGATGGGGAAGTGGGACGGGCCTATAAGCCTCAAGCTTCCCTACCCCCATGACCCCCTTCTTCCTGTGAATTTCCATTAGGTTCCACAACCTTCCAAATAATCTTAGGACCAAGTATCATGAGCCTATGGAGACATTTCACATTCATACCACAGCAATGTCCTATGGTGTTCAGGGCAGTCCTAACCCCAAGAATTCTCAAATCTAAAAAGGCAGTAAATGTTAAAGGTGAGAAATCCTGCCCAAGGTGGTAGGGAAATGGTAGATGGGGAGCCAGGGTGAATAAACTGGTATATGGGTTGATCTAGACCAACATGGACATGAGTGCCATGTGTAGTCTCAGATGACTTATATACTTATGCTCTGTTGTTCTGCTGAGTCATCTTTCTCAGCCTTGTTTGGTTATAAGAATTGTTTGGATGGGCTGGAGAGATAGCCTAGTGGTTAAGAGCACCGACTGCTCTTGATAGCCTGGCGGTTAAGAGCACCGACTGCTCTTGCAGAGGACCTGGTTTCGATCCCCAGCACCCGCATGGCAGTTGAGAACTGTCTGTAACTCCAATTCCAGGAGAACTCCAGTTCCAGGGGAATCTGACACACCCTCTTCTGACCTTTGCAGCATTGCACCACACAGGTGCACAAACCTGCATGCAGACAGTACATTCATACACATAGAAAATAAATAAAAAATGAAAAAAAAAACATTAAAAAAAGAATTGTTCGGAGCATTTGTTACTGATCAGCTTCCTAGGGCCTGCTGGTACTGCTGCATCAGAATCTCCAGGAGAGGTGACAGAAATCTGGGCTTTTGTGCCTTGGGGCTGGGAACCACCGTGCTGAGTCATGAAGGAGTCACTTAGACCTGACAAGGCAGTCTGTGGAGAGCCTGTCCTTGGCCATCGAGGTAGTGGTCCCACCACAGTGTGAGACTGGACAGAGGGAGTGCTTGGGGTACTGGTTGGATGCTCACATCTTGCCCATGAGTTACTCATGGGGATAGCACTGTGCAGTCAGTCTGAGCAGATGTCGGTGCAGCTGGAAAGTCTCTGTCAAGTCCCCTGGGAGTCTCCATGCTGCTTACTAAAGGAAACAGAGGTCCTGAGATCAGGTCTAGCAGTGACTTGTCACAGAGCTAGAGAAATGCGTTGCTAGTACTTAGACTTTGAAAACTTTGGTGCTGGGATTATTAATTAATTAATTAATTAATTAATTAATTAAGGGTTTTTTTTGTTTTGTTTTGAGACAGGATCTCCCTGTGGCTCCGGCTGTCTTAGAACTTGCTATGCTGGCCAGGCTGGCCTTGATCTCATAGAGATCCACCTGTCTGCCTCCCGGGTGCTGGGATTACAGGTCTGCTCCACAGGCCTGGGTTCTGTGTCTTTTTTTTGTGTGTGTGTTTTTTTTTGTTGTTGTTGTTGTTTGTTTGCTTTTTTTTTTTTTTTTTTTTTTTTTTTACAGAATCTCCCTAGTCTCAGAGTGCCTGGAAGTCACTGTGTGGACCAGGCTGGCCTGGATTTTACAGAGATCTACCCGCCTCTGCCTCCAGAGGGCTGGGATTGAAACCCAAGCCACTATGCTTGGTGTTCTCTGATTGTTTTATTACTCTTTGCACCTTTTCTAATTTCTGAGAGCTAAAGACTTATGGATGGGGGTCACAGGCAGGCTTTTCTTAATGAACCCTAAAACCTTGCGGGAATTCTCTCTACCAGCAGAGCACGAAACTGTTAGCTCAGTTTTGTTTATATTCTGTCTTGTTCTAAAGAGGATTTTGAATCATTTTGTAAAACAAACAAAAGAAACAACCAACCAACCAAACTCCCAAACCAAAATCCACTCATAAGAGCATGGAAAAATGTAATGAGAATTAAAGAAAATCAAATTCAGAGGGGTTATATGTAGAATGGGGAAGTCAACTTCAAAAACTTAAGATTTATTATATTTATTTATTTATGCATGTGCGTGTTTGCTCATGTGACTGTAGTGCCCACAGAGGCCAGGAGAGGGCATCAGATCTCCTGCAGCTGGAATTACTGGCAGTTGTGAGCCACCTGACCTGAGTGTTGGGACTCAAACTCTTTCCACAGGGGTTCTGGGCATTGAACTCACATGGTCAGCCTTGTGTGGCAAGCTCCTTTTACCAAGTGAGCCATCTTGCCAGCCTAAGAACTAATATTTGGTTAGCTTGGAAAGTCAGTGTGGAGACCCTAGGTGATATGTTATTGGTAAGAAGAGGGAGATGGTGTGTGGGCCCAGCTCGAAGCTTCACATTAGCTTTAAGGACTCAGTGGGCATCAGGATTATGATTCACAGAGGAGAGTGTGGCTGGCTGAGGCAAACTCTCCAGCCTCCTCCGAGGCCACTGAAGTGGGAAAACTGACATGTATTCTACCTCATTGCGCCCCCCCCACTTCATCAATATCCCTCCAAACTACTTTTCTCAAAGTCTGCTTCTAATGAAAATTTATTATCTTTATTTTCAGTATATTTATTTTGAAAATATTTTGTTTACTATTTTTATTTCACATGTATGAGTATTGCCTACATGTGTGTAGGTGCAATGTCATGATGTGCAATGTCTGTGGAGGCCAGAAGAGGGAGTTAGATCCCTTGGAATGGGAGTAGATGGCTGTTAGCCAGTATGTGGGTGCTGGGAATTGACCCTGGGTCCTCTGCAAGAGCAGCCATTGCTCTTAACTGCTGAGCCATCTCTCCTTTTATTTATTTTCATTTTATTCATTCATTCATTCATTAATATTTTTGAGACAGGGTCTCCTCACAGTCCCCTCTGTCCTGGAACTCATGTAGACCAGATTGGCCTTGAACTCACAGAGATCCACCTACCTCTGCCTCTTCCTCCCAAGTGCTGGGATAAAAGGCATGTGCCACCACGCCCTGCCTTACTTTTTATTTTATTTTTTTCATTTTATTTTTTAAAGTATGAAAAGATATTATGAGCCAAATATGAGTGACTGTCTGTGGTCTAGGAATGTGGAATCAAGTTACCCTCATGACACATCCTCTAATTAACCAAATAGGAAACTTGGGGCTGGAGAGATGGCTCAGCAGTTACAAGCATTGTCTGCTTTTGCAGAGGACCCAGGCTTGGCTGCTCTACAAAGGACTTTGAATTCGCTTATAGAACAAGCAAAATTAAACAAAACTCAAACCTGCACATAAGAACATGGAAAATAATGGGGCTGGAGAGATCACTCAGTGGTTGAGAGCACTGACTGTTCTTGCAGAGGACCTGGGTTTGAATCCCAGCATCCACATAAGATCTGACAACCGTTGGTAATCCCAGTTCTAGGGGCTCCCATGCCCTCTTCTTTCTTCTGTGGGCACTGCATGACATGGATGTGCTTACACCCATGCAGGCATAACACTCACGCACATAAAATAAAAATAAATAAACAAAAAAGAACATGGAAAAATATAAATGAGAATGAAAGGGAGTCAAACTCTGAGGAATTATATGAAGTAAATGTTGAATGGGGGGTCATTTTGCAGGTGACTCGGGATCCATATGGCAGCCAATAACCATACGTGACTTTAGTTTCAGGGGATCCAAGGCCTTCTTCTGACCTTTACAGACAATGCATGCATGTGGACATATGTAAATGCAAAACTTTCATAAGCATATATTTTTAAATTAAAAAAATAGGAAACTTGAACTCAGTCCATTTTATTTAAAAGATTAACAATGGACTTGCCCTATAGACGCTGTGTGTGCCTCCCAAACCCCAGCCCCTAAAGTCAGTTCTGGGGAGCCTGCTGTGTAGTTGGACATGTATCTGTGAGAACGGGCAGCCACAGAATACTTCTGTGGGGGAAGCTGCCAATTGGAGATGCCTTTGAGAAGCCTCCAACATAGACTTGCCTGAAGGGATGCTAGAAAAGTGCAGGGCTCCTGTGACACATAGAGCGGGAGGGTAGAGCCCACCAGGCTGGGCTGAAGTTCCTCTGACCTTGACTCTAACGGATGGGAGCTGTGCAGCTGGCCTTGTGCATAGATGTCTGTAGCATTGGCGAGGGTGGTTTGGTAAAGAAGGCAAGGTTCCAGGTCTCGAGTCAGACAAAGGTTGGGCTCAAAACCGAAAGTTGGGATTTATTAGCTCTTTAACCTTAGCTTACTTATCCACTGCCTCAAGGTGACTGGAATGAAAATTAAGTGATAAAAAGATCATATGTAGCCATTGTGATATTCATAAATGTGTACACACATAATAAATGGATAGTTTAAACTACAAAGTTATATTTTGGAGACACATATACTCTCGGTGTGTGTGTGTGTGTGTGTGTGTGTGTGTGTGTGTGTGTGTGTGTACATGTGGAGGTCAGAGGACAACTTACAGGGAGTCAGTTCTCTCCTTTCTCCATGTGGGTCCCAGGCATCAAACTCAGGTAGTTATGTTTAGCTGCAATCAACTTTATCTGCTGAGCCATCTCACCAGCCCTTAGTTTTGCAGTTTTCACATTATCATGCTGTCTAGAAAATGACATTGGCTCATGCCCTAAAGTATGTGTCTGCAGATATATGACCCATAAATGTGGAAAAAAGACCTCTTTTCTTAAAAAATGTTCTTAATGCTGAAATGTTCTATTACACACGGAAGTAGAAAGGACACCATAACGAGGCCTGAACTGTCCATCTTCCAGGCTGCCATTATCAGAACCTTGCTGATCTCACTTTGGGCATTCACCCTCCAAATGTCTACACCCATGAAGCACATTCCAGGCACCTAGTCAGGCACCTGCCACCCTCAGTTGATGCAGTAATGGCGGCTCCTGTCAGGAGTGCCTGGTCTGCCCTGGGCTTCAGGATCCCTTCCCATAGCCCTGGGCTCTTTCCTCCTGAGGCTGTGTTTGCAGGGTGGGTTTCAAGGTGGGATCTCATTGATACCCAGGTGCTGGCCACTGCCCCTCCAGCTTCTTCTGGTGTAATTCATGCTGAGCACCTGTCTCATCTCAGGGAAGGCGCTGCTGCTTCCACATTTCACAATAAATACCTTCTTAAACAGCCTGGTGTTCAGGCTCATTTCTCATTTTCAAGGAGCCTTTTGACTGATGACCTAAAGAATTGCTTCCCTGTGACTGATGGGGTAGCGTGCTATTGCAGGCTGCCTGCTCCCCCTCCCAGATGCAGGTTGGAGCTGTGACTTCCGCTTGCTGCTGGCTGCCTCTGACAGAGGTGCTTACCCCCAGCTCCTGCCTGTTTCCTCTACAGGGCCAGGCATCTGGCCGCTAGGCACCGAGCCTGCCCCAATCTGACGGAGTTCCTATGGGACACATTTCTCAGGCAATCAATATGAAAGGCCTCCAAGGGACGCTGAAAGGCAGTTTAATGGAGACCTTGAGCTCTGCTGGGTACCAAGACTGTAAGAGGAGTTATGGCTGGAATTCATTTCAAAAGAAGATTTATTATTTTATTTTATTTTTTTTTAATGTGTATGTAGGTACATCAGTGTGTATGCATGCCATGTGTCGTGGGTGCCTGCAGAAACCAGAAGGAGGTGTCCAATAGGTGGTTGTAAGATGCCTAATGTGGGTGCTGGGAACAGAACTGGGGTCCTCTGGAGGAGCAGCAAGCACTCTTAACTCTGGCTCTGGTGGCAGAGTTAAGAGTGCTTGGCAGTGGTTCATATCTTTAGTTCCAGTACTCAGGAGCTTGAGGGAGGCAGATCTCTGTGAGATTGAGGTCAGCCTTATCTACATACTGAGTTCTGGGCCAGCTGGAGCTACAGGAAGACCCTGTCTCAAAAAGAAAATATCTAAAAAAGACTTTAGCTTATAGTTACAGAGTTTCAAGGGCACCATATCATTTTGACCTGAGTGAAGACCTCTTCTTTTTATAAAAATATTTTATTTTTTTATTTTCATTTTATGTGTTTGAGTGTATAGCCTGCATGTATGTAAGTGTATCTGTGTTGTGCAATGCCTGAAGAGAGCATTGTATTTCTCTGGACCTGTAGTTATGGACGGTTGTTAGCTGCCTTGTGGGTGCTAGCAATCCAACGTGAGTCTTCTGCAAGAGCAGTCAGTACTCTTAACCACAGAGCCAACTCTCTAGCCCCCATCTTAATCTTCTAACTGCCTGGGGCATCTCTTGCCCTTTCTTCTAGCAGTATAACACATGGATTGGAGGTATAGCCTGGAAGCTGAGCTGCCTGGGTTCAAGTCCCCGCTCTAACGCAGACAGAGAGACAACTCTGTGATTGTACCAAAGTCATTGAGTTGTACACTTTACATGGGCCACTTGTGTGGCATATGAACTTAAATAATAAAAATAAATAAATAAATAAAGCTTCAATAAATGAGCTTTCCACAGTCCTCTCCTCTTACTGGCAGTGTGACCTTGGGAAGCTGACAGATGCATTAGTATCTACGTTCTCTCATCTCCTGCATCAGAGTCTAGGGCTGACATGATAAATAACCATAACCAGATGGTTTTAAAGACAATGGTCCCGCAGCCATATGGTCTTACCGTCAAGCCCGTACACTTTGTGTTACCCAAGAGCTCTTGAATGTAGAACCTGCCATGAAGTGTGGCTGACCCAGCAGGGTCATACCCTTAAAGAAAACAGACTCTTCCTCCTTGGAAGCTGCCACACTCCAATAGCTTCTCAGCTTCAGGTGAGACTTCATGCCCACCTCCTTCATGCTGCCCAAGAGCAATGGCAATACCCTGTACTGTTCGAGGGTCTATGGAATCCTATGGCCAACAACTCAAAGAGAAGTAGCCCATTCCTGGCACATCTTATTTGCTAGGATGAAGCATCTAGTTGGGGTATTGTTTCCCTGTTATAGGGTGACTCCATTTAATCTCTCTCTCTTTTCTCTGTTTCTCTCTCTCTGTCACTCTCTGTCTATGTCTCTGTCTCTGTCTCTCTGTCTCTGTCTCTGTCTCTCTGTCTCTGTCTCTGTCTCTCTCTCTCTCTCTCTCTCTCTCTCTATATATATATATATATATATATATGAGAACTTCTGCAGTAGTAGGTCTCAATATTCAAGTATCCCTCTCCCATATTCCTTCCTCTACCTACCTATCCATCCCCTACTCCACTTAATTCTTCTTGTTCCATGATTCACTCTTCCCCTTTATATCACTCTAGTCTCTCTCTCTTCCCCATGGGCCCTTACTATCTCTAGGGCTATTCCAAATGAAACATACATATCTAATGAGTCAAAGTTAACATGCACACACGAGAAAAAACATGTGAGCATGTCCTTCTGGGTCTGGATTACCTCAGCACGATTATTTGCAGATAACATGTACTTGTATCATGGAACATTGAGAAGTCAAGTGAGTACTGACTTGGAAGCTTCATCCCCACTGAGTAGGTCTCCTAGTGGTGGAAGGTGCTATGAATGCTCTCAGATGAGAAAAGGAATCATCAACTTTATCCAGCTGTGAACCCTGCAAGCTGTAGTAGTGGTTGGCCTGAAAAGATATGTCCACTGGTGCAATAATGGTATGAATGTTATGGGGAAACCCACCATCCTCTGATTGGATTTAAGACTTGCTCCATGAGGTAGAACCCATTCTTGGTACTGTTACTGGGGCCAAGAACCTGTAGCTAGATAGGTCATGGGCCTTGGGAAGACCCTGCTGTTAATACTCTACCAAATGGACATAGTATTAAGATGACTACTAATGACCTATGACTATTCCCATACATAGATCAGTGCCTCCTCAACTCTCATCAGAGAAGCTTCTTTTTGCAGCAGAAGGCAATTATCACAGAGACTCATGATAGGTCAAAGTGAAGAGACTAAGAGACTGTGGAGTGCTCAGCCCTAAATGGGACACCTATGTCACATCCCTTCCCCCTAAGGCTCAGCAATCCTCAAGGAGAGGGGATGGAAAGATTGTAAGAGCTAGAGGTGGTGGTTGACTACAGGGAAACAGGGTTTTCTAGACAGCAGAGAAGTTGCACATCTGAACATACTGCAGTTGTGTCAGCAAGCACTAGACCTGCACGAGCCCAAGGCAGATGGAAATGCAGCATGAAGGAGGTGGGCATGAAGCCTTACCTGACGGTGAAGAGTTATTGGCATATGGTAGCTTCTGGGGAGGAGGAGTCTGTTTTCTTTAAGGGTATGACCCTTGAGGGTCAAAACTCTTCAGGACAGGTTCTACACACAAGAGCATTTGGGTAACACGAAGTATATTCAACGGGAAAAAGAGAATGGAGCTGAGAGGTAGGCGTGTAGAGGGGGATCTGCAGGAGTTGGAGGAAGGGAAAAGAGGATCATAATATATCCTATGTATGAAACTCACAAAAATTAATAAGAATATTCTCTCACAATGGTAAAGATGGCTTTGGTAGAGCTGTACTCTCTCCAGAAGCTCTAGAAAAGAACCCGACCCAGACCCGTCTCCCAGCTCTTTGGTAGTCCCCGGCCATCCAAGTCTGTCTTTTGGGCTTCAATCTCTGCTTCACCTGTCAAATGGCTTCCTTTCCTGATGATGTTTTTAAAAATGTATTTTATTTGTATTTGGTAGGTGTGCATGTGTCTGTGTATGTGTGTGCAGAGCCAGAAGAAGGCACCGCAGAGCCCCTGGAACCAGAGTTACAGCTGTTGTGACCTGTCCAGTGTGGAGGCTCCCAGCTGAACTTAGGTCCTCTGCAAGAACAATATGCACTCTTTAAAAAAATGAGAGGGACACGTGACCAGGGCCAGGCTGAAATATCCTTATAGGCTTCACGCCTGGGTCTGGGGCCCTCCATGGGTCTGGGGCTCTCCATGGGTCTGGGGCCCTCTATGAGTCTGGGGCCCTCCATGGGTCTGGGGCCCTCCATTTGTGTCTTTTCAAGGTTGAGAACACTGAAGGGGTGTAGAGTGGAAAAGAAATGAGCTCCTAGTCCTGTGTCAGGGCTGACAGCATCACCTCTTCCTGCCATCTGCACTGGCAGGTGGGCCATCCTGTGGTTGGCTCTGTGGCTGGTGGCTCAGTGCGCAGTACTGTGCCAGCTGGACGTGCTGTCAGTGTTGTGGGTGGCTCTGGGATTGGAGCTAGGGCTTTCCTTAAAAAGAATGGAAACAGCCTATTGATGGGTTGTTCTAACAGTGCCATTCACCTTCTAGGATAGAAAAGTCCTAGAGGAGAGAATTAAAAAATATTTTTTTAATGACATTTATTGAGTTTGCTTCCTGACTGTCAGGCCAGCCTCACGATCTTGCTGCCTGACTTCTCCTCTTAGATGGATTGTATACTTTCTGGAACTGTAAGTCAAAATAAGCTTTTTCTTCCCTAAGAAAATTGCGTGCGTTTATTTATTTATTAATAATAATAATAATAATAATAATAATAAATTTCCTCCCACCTTTATGTGGGCTTCAGGAATGAAGCTCAGGTCATCAGTCTTGGTGGCAAGAAGTACTTTTACCTGTTGAGCTATCTTGCTGGCCTAGGGAGAGAATTCTAATCCACCAATCAATGTGTTTATGTAATGGAATATCCTGGAAGCAGAAAGTATTTGCAACAGAGGCCGTGGGAAGAGGCTTGTGGCTGAGATCAAGTCAAGAGGCACCTGCTAAGGTCCCAGGGTGTTCTGATCAGGGGATGTGAATAGACGGAGGTGGAGGACAGATAGAGGAAAACCATCCAAAGGAGTAAAAAAGTAAACCAACTGAGGAAAATTGAAAACACATGGTCCAGTTATTGAACAACGGGGTCACAAGGTTGGCTCAGTAATGGCTGGACCAGGCAGGGATTGCCCGGGTGCTGATGATGAGGGTCTTGAGGCTGCTGGGCTTCTGTGGTCATGGAGATCTATGCTAGTGCAGACTTCATCACCAATGTGCCCAGGGCTCATTGCTGCACATGGAGTGATGGAAGTGAAGGGAGAAGAGACAGGTTCTTTCTGAGGAAACTTTGTGCTTCCAATAGCAACAAAGAAGTCTGAGAGAAGGATACTTCTTAACTTGTTATTCTTGGATGGGGATGTAGCTCAGTGGTAGCCTGCTCACCTAATGTGTCTAAGGTCCTGGGTTCAATCCTCAGCACCACATATAAAGTATAATTTAATTTGTTTTTCTTCTATCAGACTTGATTCAGTGTCATAGACCCAGTAAGGGCTTAAAACAGTCACCAAAGAAATGTTAATTTCTTATGGAGGAATATATTATTCAGGTTTATCCAGATGTATATTGTGACATAGAAAAACCAAACTTGAAATGTCAGGTAACTCTACATCAGTAAAACCAGCCTGGACCTTTGCTTTATGTGGCTCTGAAGGGTTTTTTAGGCTTTAAATGTGAATGAAATCCAGTTTGGAGTGACCAAGTTTATTGAGGATGCTTCAAAACCCTCAACCAACTCCATCTTATGAGTCAGTCAATAAGGACATAGAAATGCCCATAACCGAGAGGTACCTAGGATTGTGGTTGGCTGGGGGCTGTGGGCAGCTTCCTAAGCATTCTGAATTCTTAACTCTCAGATCCATTATCATGTTCTCCCTGAAGCAGACACTTGACTTTGACAAGAGGACCTTGTTATCGGCTTATTTATGGCTCCCTAAATTCATATGTTGAAATCATGATCTCTAGTACCTCAGGGTGTGACTGTATTTGGAAATGATGCCCTTAAAAAGAGACTGTATTAAAATAAAGTTATTGGTAGGTTCTTAATTGAATAGGACTGTTGTCCTTTAAGAAGAGACCAGAAGCCTTTTGAACTAATATGCTTCTTCCCTCTTTCTTTTTACACCAGCTAGGCATTATTTATCTCTCCTGTCTGTCTCTCCCTATGCAACTCTCCCTCTTCCCTCCTCAGTTAAAGTATCCATATTTTCTCCATTTTACCCTTGATAATACCTGTCTCCTATGGCCCCCCTCTCTTGCTCTACTTCTTTTCCTTCTTCACCCCCATAGTTCCTTATATAGCCTTCCCTCTCCCCCTCCCATGCAAATACCACATTTTACCCATTTCTTCCTCAGTAATGCCAGTCTCCTATTTTTCTTATCTCTCAGGTTTCTTCTTTCCCTTTATCTCCCTGGACACTTTCCATTTTCCTGCCTCCTGCAATTACATCAAGATGTATACACACATATAAGGATTTGGTGCCATGAATGGACGTCCCTCGCCTGGTGCGGCTTAGGCCCGGACCCGTAGACAGCACAAGGGCACCACATCGATCCAGCATAGCCGGGCGTGGTGGCGCACGCCTTTAATCCTAGCACTTGGGAGGCAGAGGCAGGCGGATCTTTGTGAGTTCAAGGCCAGCCTGGTCTACAGAGTTGAGTTCCAGGACAGCTGCGGCTACAGGGAGACCCTGTCTCAAAAAGACAAAAAAAAAAAAAGAAAACAAAGTATTGTGCCAGATAGCCACATAGAAGCCGGGTGTGGTGATGTATGCTTTTAATCCCAGCACTCAGGAGGCAGATGCAAGCAGATCTCTATGAGATCAAGGCCAGCCTAGTCTACATAGAGAGTTCCAGGTCAACTTTGGCTACAGGGAGACCCCGTAGAACACAGGGGATGCTGAGCTAGATAGACATTGGGAAGATGGTTACTTACAAACTGAGGAGAGAGGCCTCAGAAGAGACGAACCCTCTTAACACCTTGACTTTCAACTCCAGAACCAGGAGAAAATATACTTCTGTTGTTAAGCCCGCCAGCCTGAGGCACTTGATCGTAGAAGCCTCAGCAAATAAACACAACTCTAGTTCTGAGAGCAGATTTCTTTTTTTGAAAAGTATTTATTTTAAAAATGTATTTTCATTTTATGTGTGATGAGTATTTTGCCTGCAGGTACGTGTGCTGCATGTGTGCAATGCCCGTGGAGGCCAGAAGAGGGCGTCAGAGGCCCTGGAACTACAATAATGGATGGTTGTAAGCTGTCAAGTTGGTGCTGGGAACCAAACGCAGGTCCTTTTCAAGTGCAGCCAGTGCTCTTAACTGCTGACTTCTCTCTCCAGCTCCGCATAAAATAAAAATAGAGAAAACTTTTAAAAAGATTTATTTTATTTTTAATTATGCGTTCCTATATGTGTGTCTGTGCGTATAAGTGCCAGTGCCCTTGGAGGCCAGAAGAGGGCTTCAGATCCCTTGCAGCTATAGTTACAGGCTTTTGTGAGCTGCCTGACACAGGTACAGGAAGCCCACTTTGGGTCCTTTGCAAGAGCAGCAAGTACTTTTAACAGCTAAGTCATCTCTCCAGCCCCTAATGGTAGATTTCTGCCTCAGTTTCTTTCTCTAAGGCAACCCCACCTCCCTGGTGTTGGAACTCCATCCGTGATTGTGGTTTGGTTGCCTGTAGATATTTTTCCCTAGGCCAGCTCTCAGGAGGAGTAAATATCATGGTCCGAAAATGCTCATTAGTTTTCTCTGTGGATGCTTTGAGATGTTGCTGTGGGTTTTGCTGTCCCCTGTCCTTCTGAGGGAGAACTTCCCCTCCCACTGCCATTGTTTGTAGTAAGGCTGTCTGTCAATCGTGGTAGCTACCCTCCCTCTGCAGGCCAGTCCTGTTAGGCGATGGGAGTTTGGGAGAGAGGGAATTGAAGTTGGCTCTAGCTTTCCAGCCTAAGCATCTGGATGACAGGAGAGGACACCCTATGGGGAGACAGTGATGAGTGGTGACTCTCAACAGCTAAGAAGTGAGCTGCAATAAACATGGCTGTGCATATATCTTTGCAGTAGGATGAGTCTTGTGGGTATATACCCAGGAGTCGTATGACTGGGTCAGGTGGTAGGCTCATTTTGAGTCTTTTTTTTTTTTTTTTGAGACATAGCCCCAGCTGGCCTGGAACTCACTCTGTAGACCAGGCTGGCCTTGAACTCACAGAGATCCACCTGCCTCTGCCTCCCAAGTGCTGGGATTAAAGGTGTGTGCCACCATACCCTATTTTTGACTCTTTCCATAATGGTTGTGTAAGCTTATATTCCCACCAGCAGTGGATGAGTGTTCCCCTTTCCCCACAACCTCTCCAACATTTGGTGTCTTTTGTTTTCTTGATCTTAGCCAGTTGTATTGGAGTGAGATGATATCTGGGAGTGGTTTTAATTTGCATTTCCTTACTTATTAATGATGCAGCTCTCTTAATAATAGTGAAGAGCTGGAACCAACCCAAATGCCCCTCAACTGATGAGTGGATGACAAAAATGTGGTACGTCTACACAATGGAGTACTATTCAGTGGTAAAGAAAGATGGCATCATGAACTTTGCAGGTAAATGGATGGAACTTGAAGCCATTATGCTACGTGAAATAATACAGTCCCAGAAAAACAAATGGCGAATGGTTTCCCTCATTTGTGGATGCTAACACCAAATCCCCAGATGAAAGGCAAGCTGAACAACATTATCATTATATTTCTGTTTATCTGAAAGCAACTATGTTGTTATAATGTAAATCTCAACAGGCTCTAGAATTGATCCACCGCTTACTTTCAGACTCTGTAATTACTGTATATGAGTGGAAAGTATGTATTCATATTTTAGAGTAATATAAAATTAAAGGAGGAAAACATGAATTCCTAAACACAGAAAAAGACTGAAAGAGAGATGCAGGACAGTTATGGAAGAGTGCGTGATCTGGGGTGGGGGAAGGGAAAGGGGAATATATCTAAACTGAACTGAGAAATGATATCTGAAATACACAAAACATCAATAAAAGCATTATGAAAAAAAGAAGTGAGTAAATGTGACGTCTGGGGGCTGGTTTAGGATTATGGACAGGGAGAAGATGGAGCAGGCAAAAAGTCACTGATATTGCTGTAGAGGACAGAGAAAACTCATATTCTAAGGGTGATGACAAAGCCCAGGCTCACATGTGGGGCCTCAAGCACAGGTTAGTGCCAAGTTTGGGACTGGACGATGGGAAATCTCCTTGTCTGCAAGCTTGAAGGAAGAGAGTTGGCAGTTCTCAAGAACAATCAAGAAATGGGGATAGGGGCTGGAGAGATGGCTCATCAGTTAAGAGCATGGGGCTGCTCTTGCAAAGGACCTGGGGTCAGTTCCCAGCACCCATGTGGCAGCTAACAACCATCCATAACTCCAGTTCCATGGGATCCAACTCTCTTTTCTGCCCTCCTTGGGCATTGTATGAAACAGGTACAACTACAGGCAGGTAATACATTCATATGCATAAAACACAATAATAAATAAATATATTTTTCAAAAGAAGTGAGGGGGCTGGAGAGATGGCTCAGTGGTTAAGAGTACTGGCTGTTCTCGAAGAAGATCCACGTTCGAATCCTAGTACCCAGATGGCAGCTAACAACTGAGTAGCTCCAGTTCCATGGTATCCAACACCCTCTTCTGGCCTCCATGGGTACTGCATGACATGGATGCACATATACACATGCAGGCATAGCACCTACACACACACACACACACACACACACACACACACACACACACAGACCTGATGGGGAGGAGAGCCAGAAGTCTCAGCTTAGGAGTAGGGCAAAGTGAAGGGGAGAGGGGAGAGTTTTGCTGTTGGAGAGGCCATGGAATCTAGGAACAGCCATGTTAAGGTCAATTTCTTCCCTTTGCAACACATCAAGCAATGGACTTTTTAGGATGGCTAATTAATTATATGTTCATGTGTGTGCAGGTATACATGCACGTGTATGAGTATAGAGGCCAGAGGCCACGTTTGAGTGTCATTCCGTGGGGTGCTGTCCATCTTATTTTAAAAATATATTATTATTATCATTACATTTTATGTATTTAGTGGGGGAGGCATGCCACAGTCTTTATCTGGGGACCAGAGAACAACTTTCAGTAGTTCTTCCACATGGAGTGGACCAGGATCTAGCTGAGGGCATCAAACTTGGCTGAGCCTTACTTTTGAAACAGATCTTTTATTGACCTGGAGTTCACCCCTTAACTAGACTGGCTGCTCAGGGATTACAGTCAGATCTTCTTGAAGTCCGGGATTACAGTCTTGACTACCCTGGGGTTACAGGTGCATGCCACCATGCCAGGCCTTTTTTTTATATGATAATTTTTAAAACTTTTTTTATTTATTATTTTTATGTGTATGAGTGTACTGTCTGCATGTTGGTTGGTGCACCCGTGTCGTGCAATGCTGTGGAGGTCAGAAGAGGGAGTCAGATTCCCCGGAACTGAAGTTAAAGACGGTTCTTAGCCGCCATGTGGATGCTGGGAATTAAACCTGGATCCTCTGCAAGAGCAGTCAGAGCTCTTAACTGCTGAGTCATCTCTCCAGCCCAATAATATTTTTTTACAGGCTCTCCCTAGTCCCAGCCTGCCTAGAACTCACTGCGTAGACCAAGCTGGCTTCAATCTTGATCTCACAGCGCTCTGCCTGCATCTGCCTTCTGAGCAACTGGTGTTAAAGGTACTTGCCATCACACCTGGCCTTGATATGATCATTTTCAAATTAATTTTTTAATTTTTTAATTTTTTGAGAATTTCATATGTATTCCTCACAGCATCCCACCAAACCCTCCCATGTCCCCAACTCCCTCTCAGTTTCCCATCTTCTTTGATTATTATTGCCTCTTACACACATATGTTTATAAATATACAGATACATTTTTAGTGCACAAAGTCCATTTAGTGGTACCCATGTGCACCTGCATTCAGACCTGTCCATTTGGGATTAGATGACCTCTCAGAAGCTTGTCCCTGGAGAAAACTAATTCTCCCTTCCTCACATCCATTGATGGTCTATAGCTCTTCATCTTGAGGTGGGCCCCGTGACATTGCCCCATCCACCTTGCCCTGGCAACTGGTTTTGTCACCTGCAGATCTTATTAGACTAGCATACTGTCCTAGTTTGTCTTCCATTGCTGTGACAAAACACTTCGACCAACACCAACTTGGGGAGGAAAGGGTTTATTCAGCTTACATCTCCTGGGTCACAGTTCATCACTTAGGGAGCCCAATGCAGGAACTCAGGGCAGGAACCTGGAGGCAGGAGCTGAAGCACAGGCCATGGAGGAATGCTGTTCACTGGCTTGCTCCTGTGGCTCATGCCCAGCCTGCCTTCTTATATGGTACACAACAACCTGCCCAGGGTGGCAGTACTCATTGTGGGCTGGGCCCTCCCACACTGCTCGACCATCAAGACAATACTCCACAGATGTGGCCACAGGCCAATCCAATGGAGCCAGTTCCCCAATTGAGGCTCCCTCCACCCAGATGTGTCAAGTTGACACTAAACCTATCCAGCACACATACCGTGGGGATTTCACTGGTTCAACTTCCCTATCATGTCTAGAATGTGCTAACTAGCAATGGGTGTCTTGTCCCTCTGGCTCTTACACTCTTCCCACTCGCTCTCTCAAGACGGTCCCTGGGCCTTAGGTGTAGAGGTGGCATTGTAGATGTGTCGCTTTGGGCTGGACACCCCACAGACATTTACTTTCTGTATTTGACCAGTTGTGGAACTTTCTCATAGGCTCCCTCTGTTGGAGAAAACTTCTTTGATGAGTGGTGAGAGACATACTTATCTGTAAGGATACATATGTAGAATATAGTAAGAAATTATTTTGGTTTAAGGAAGTGACAAAAGTAGGTCTTTTTGTAGGGTCTCTGACCTTCCCAGCCATGTGTATTTGCCTATGTTTACAGTACCACAGTTCAGTTCCCTCCCAGTGAGTGGGCCTAAAGTTCAATTAGACAGCTGTTGATTATCCCCAAGAAAAAGTGCTACTACTTCACCGAGTTTTCTGGGCTGGTCATTGTTGTGGTTTATAGGCTTTATGGATGGGTGGTATAGTTGGGAGGCTTTCTCTCTGAACAGCTTGCTTGGTATCTTCTGATGCTATGAGAGCTAGTCTTCAGGGAGATTTCTAGGTCAGTTCCAGCTCGAAGCATGTCGTGTCTTCAGCAATAGGGTCTTATCTTTAATTTCTTGGAGGTAATTAAGGGCTGTGGCACTCGCCTGTGTTATTGTGAAAGTCTTTTGGATTACCCGGACCGGCAGTTTGAAGGGAGCCTTCCCTTTGCTACACGCCATGGTTTTATATGGATTCTGGGTATGGAACTCAGGTCACTGACCAAACCGTTTTCCCAGCTCATATTTAGTATTGGCTTTTAAAGAAGAAATCAAGGTAAAGGGGAGACCCTGTCTCAAAAATACCAAAAGAAAAAAGAAGAAATCAAGGAAGGGATAGTGTAGGGTCCTCTGAGTAAGCAGGAGCCACCAGCAGGTCACAGGTGTCCACACGGGAGCCTTAGTTGGCAAATGGGTTTCCTTCCTTCTAGTCAGTGTAGCTGCTTGATGTCTGAACTTGATGACTCCTGGTGACACCCCTTTCAGGACCGCTTCACCTCAACACATAAGAGGTGCCTACCAAGCATTTGTTGACTGGGGCTGGAGAGATAGCCTAGTGGTTAAGAACACTGACTGCTCTTGCAGAGGACCTGGGTTCGATCCCCAGCACCCACACGGCGGCTGAGAACCGTCTTTAACTCCAGCTCCAGGGGAATCTGATGCCCACTTCTGACCTCCATGGCATTGCACAACACGGGTGCACAAACCTACATGCAGACAGTACACTCATACACATAAAAAATTATAAATAAAAAAAAAAGTTTTCCTGTAAGAAGACTCTGGACGGCTCAGCTTCCAGGTGGGTTCAGTGGCCTGGCCTCCAGCCTGCTGCTCTAGATAGTGTAGAAGGCACCAGTTGCCACTTGGAGACCCAGGCATAGGAACTGGCTGCACTTAAAGTCACAAGGTTCACCCTGCAGCTTCCAAAACATTTTTTTTTCTTTTCCCAGCCAAGTTTTCTGATCTGCTAACAATTCTTATTAAACAACCTAGAAGCAGCCAGGGCCCCAGGGAACAAAGCTGTCTAAACTTCCTCCAGCTTCCTGGCCTCCCCACCCCCTCCTATCACTGCTGGGAGACTCCTGCTTCCCAGAACCTTCCCACCAGCCCTTCCTGCACCCAGGCTCCAGCAGAGCTCTGGAACCCTGGTCTGTCAGATGCAGACACTGAGCTGGAGGACAACCAGTAATAGCCATGAATGTTGGCACGGGGCTTAAGTCCACTCCCGCTGGCCTTCCTCTTTGGGGTCCCCTGCGGCAGGCCTGGCCTGGTCTTCCTGTTCCACCTTCTGTCTTGACTCTGGCCAAAACACATGCTCGGAGTTTCTTGGTTAAAGTTCCACACAGACAGCTGGGCTTTGTGGTCCAAATATTCAGCCCTGTGAACATGGACTGTGGGAATGTTGACCAGAAACTTCTTTTGCATATAGGTTTGTTTGATCCCTTGTCCTGTGCACCCCCTTTAAGAAGTTTCAGAGCTTGCCGGACGTGGTGGCGCACACCTTTAATCCTAGCACTTGGGAGGCAGAGGCAGGCGGATCTTTGGGAGTTCAAGGCCAGCCTGCTGGTCTACAGAATGAGTTCCAGGACAGCTGGGACTACAGGGAGACCCTGTCTCGAAAAGACCAAAAAAAAAAAAAAAAAAAAAAAAAAAAAAAAAAAAAAAAAAAAAAAAAAAAGAAGTTTCAGAGCTCTATTCCTCTTGTGTTTGAGTAGAAATGACTACTTTTTGCTTGTCCAGCTCAGGGTGGGAGCGGGCCAAGCATCCCCTCCTAAATCCAGTGCAGTGCACATACACACGTCTGAATATTTCTAGGAATATTGACTCATCCTCTTTATTATTGTCATTCATTCAAAAATATTCAGGTCTACTATCCCAGGGACCCTACCCTGCTCTGCTGGATACTAAAAGCACAATGCGTCTGGCTCTGCCATCCTGGAACTTGGGCAGACAGCTGACTGATGTGGGAACATGGTGAAGGAATTCCTAACGTAAGCCTGGGAGTCCAAGGGAAGGTTCAGGAAAAGATGCCGTGTACTGGAAAATGCTGACGTGGGGAGGGAGGGCCGGGTGACGCTGGTACTGAGTATAACCTGGCACCCATGGGTGAGTCTGACAGCCAGGTATACATAAGTCAGCATGACACCAGATACGAGGAAACGGAAAGACATCGACCCCTGTGGCTTTTCCACCTCTTGGTATGGAATCTTATCAGCAGCCTTTCAAAATAGAAATCCAGTGCTGGGGATGAGGCTTAGTTAGCTGTTAGAGCCCTTGCCTGCCATGCACGAAACTCTGGGTTTGATTCCCAGTATCCAGTACACTGGGCATGGTGGACCAATGCCTTGTAATCCCAGCACTAGGGAGGTTGAGGCAGGGGGATCAGAAGTTTAATGTCAACTCAACTCTATAGGGAGGTCTGCCTGGGATTATGAGATTGCCAAAGGAGGCTAGGGGAGAATTCCGATGACTTCCATATTACTACTTGTGCCTTGTAAGAGTCTGTGTTTCATAGGGTATAGGCTTTTAATTCTTAAAGCCAAGACTTATTCAATATCCTGGTAGATTCATTCATTAATCTAAGGCAAAGCCCCAGATGGGATCCTCCAAAGGTCAGTCTCATTTAGGAGTCCAATTTCTAGACACTGACAAACTTCTTATAGGACAGGTGCCTTAAAAACTCAGTTGAATGGGCTGGAGAGATGGCTCAGTGGTTAAGGGCACTTGTTATTCTACCAGAGGATCTGAGTTCTGGCCTCTGGGGGCACTGCACTCACATGCACACGCAAAAATTTAAAAAGCAATCTTGAGGGGCTGGAGAGATAGCCTAGCGGTTAAGAGCACCGACACTCTTGCAGAGGACCTGGGTTCGATCCCCAGCACCCACATGGCGGCTAAGAACCGTCTGTAACTCCAATTCCAGGAGAACTCCAGTTCCAGGGGAATCCGAGACCCTCTTCTGACCTCCGCGGCATTGCACGACACGGGTGCACAGACCTGCATGGCCGCCAGTCACATTCATACACATACAAAAAAAAAAAAAAAAAAAAAAAAAGCAATCTTGAAAACCTGTGCCTATGGCAACAGACAGAGAACACACATGACTTCTTATTTTATGAACACAAAAACAAAGCTGTCAGTAACGTTGGAAATTTTAGTTACAGTTGGGTTATTTTCGGCAACTCATGTGGTCAGTATTTGCAGAGTGCTTGCCATGTGTTGAGTTTCTGGAGCCTTCTGTATGTGACCTCATATAGTCCTCCTAGCTACATGGTGGTGTAGGAACCCTCAGCTCTCCATGTTATAGATGAGGAAGATGAGACACAAAGAGATTGAGGAATTTACTGAGTGTCTCAGGATGAGCAGGCAGGGGTAGGATCATGGAATGCCTGACTTTGACCTGGGATCCTAACCATGTCACCACTTCTCAGAAGTCCTCTGTGCTAATTGCTCCCTCTCACACAGAATTGAGCTGCCTTTATTTAAGGGCCCTGGGTTGATTCTTCAGGGTGAGAGGAGGTCTGGGCTGGGGACTCCCAAGCACAAGTACAGATAGTAGAGACAGAGGTGAGGGAATTGGTATTTCACAGCAGTTCTGAGGGGAGATGCTGGCCACCAGTGTCTAACATCAAGAATGAGCTTCAGGATTCTGGCTTTCCTGGAGGGCAAGTCCAATGAGATCCAGGCATTAGGGAAGAAGGAAGAAGAAGAAAGGGAAGGAGAGGGTCCATTTGAAGTCCCTAACAGAAACCTTAGGAGGATGGGTCCTCATGTCTCAGGCTAGAAACAGTCCCTGCCCCCTTCACCTTCACCACTAATATGGGAATAAACTGGACTGACAGGACAAGCAGACTCAACACAGGTGTGCAGATCACTGGATATTAGTTTCTCCAAAACCCCCATAAGTAATATTAAGTGACAGATATAAGCCCTGCTCCGTGTAATTGTTGGAAGCTGCCTTCTCTGGCCAGGATACGAAATGACCGTTCTTTGTTAAAGATGCCATGTTCCCACAGTGCAGGAGGTAGTGTCTGGGTTTGTACACGTGTCTTTGTGTGCTTCAGTGGTGTGTGTGTGTGTGCACATGTGCATGCACCCGGGGTTCTTTGGGGCAGTGTTAGTAAAGCATAAGCTTTCAGTTGCTATGGGATCTGCATGCCTGTGTTGTCAGAGCTGGGAGACAAGGGGGGTGGCAGCTGTGCCCTTTGGTTTTCGCAGGGATTGTCGAGTGGCTCTTCGCCCCTCGGTCCTTCCATGCAGACCTTGACTATTCAGGGAGCTGGCAGGATAAGGGAGTGTGGAGACAGCTTCTTCAGGGGAGTTAAGACAGACTCACTGGGAGGTAGATCTAGTTGGTTTTACAGACTTGCATTCTGAGTCTTGTCTTCCACTGCAGGATGCGACTCCTCAACATTCTAGGGAGAGCATCTTATCTTGGTTTTACTTATTTATTTGTATTGATTGGTTGATTTTTTTTTTTTTGGTCATGCTGGGGGTTGAACTCCCAGACTTCATGCATATTATTAGACACTCTATCATTGAATGGTGGTTTTACAGAACCAAATGGCAGCAGCCTCATTCTGTGTGGGTCCTCTATTAGTCATGGCTCTCTGGAGAGACAGAGCTGAGAAAATGAATACATATTAAAAGGAGAAGTATTAGATTGGCTTTGAGGCTGATGCTTACTCCATGAGGCAGTCTGAGTAGTGCTGAAGGCCTGGAGGATTCCTGGAGAGCTGCTGGACTTCGGTCTGTGTTGGAACCTGGATCTAATATCAGCAAAGGAAAGCAGAAGTAATAGGAGAGATGGGCTCACCAGCAAGAGTGAGACAAGCAGGCAACAAGCCTTGACTGCCATCCTCTTACCTGGGCTGCCACTGAGAAGTGCTGCCCACGCATCCCATGGGTCTGTCCACTTCAGATAATAAGATCAGATCCCTCACAGTGGCTTACATTTATGTGATTCCAGATCCAGTTAAGTTGACAGCCAAGGTCATCCATCACAGGTACAGAGGGTTTTTGAGTTGCATGCTGGACAAATGAAACTGATCAGTGTTCAAACATTTGGCTACAGTGAAGGTGTTGTGGGGGAGGGTACAGTACACATGTCTAATGCTGTGTGCTGGCACATCTTCAGGTAAGGTGCTTCTTTTAAAAATTTTTGATTTATTTATGCATATGAATGTATTGCCTACATGTGTGTTAGTGCACCTATGCTGTACAATGCCCACAGAAGTTAGAAGAAGGCATCATATCCCCTGGAACTGGAGTTATAGACAGTTATTAAACACCATGTGGGTACTGGGATTCGAACCTGGGTCTTCTGCAAGAACAGCCAGTGTTCTTAACCACTGAGCCATCTCCCCAGCCCCAAGGTACTTTATAAATCTTAATTGATGACATCGTTAAGTCATTTAAGACATCCAGGAGCTATACAGGGAAGATCCAGGAACGAAAGTTCCGATCTACATTCTGGAAGAACACACTGAATGGGGAAACTGTTGAATTCAAGACAGTGTTAGAATAAACTGGTTGTTTCCAAAAGCAGAGAAATAAGAGGTGTTGGGGAAGCCCCACGAGGTAGGTAGAGTCCAGCAGGTGGGGTGTCCAACTCTCTGCTGTGTCCTGAAGTTCCCAGAAAAGAGAAAGCCACACGTATGTTAAAGAGTCTACAAGGCTGACTGCCTGATTAGAATGTATTGGTTTTTTTAAAAAAATTTTATTTATTTTTCATGAGTATGAATGTACTGTCTGCATGTAGGTTTGTGCACCCATGTCGTGCAATGCTGCGGAGGTTAGAAGAGGGTGTCAGATTCCCTTGGAACTGGAGTTAAAGACGGTTCTCAGCCACCATATGGGTGCTGGGGATTGAACACCAGTCCTCTGTAAGAGCAGTCGGTGCTCCTAACCGCTAGGCCATCTCTCCATCCCTAGAATGTGTTAATTGTAGACAGTTGGGATGTTGCAGATCTGAAGCCAAATTATTTCGGGCCACCTTTTAGCCCCTTAACAGCCATTCATTTCCTACTGTTATGTCTGACTGAAAGTCCTTGTATCGTGTGAAGCCATTTGGGATGTACTGATGTAAGAGATCCTTAGATTCTCAAACCTAAGGTCTAAGAGTCTAATCAGAAGCACCTGAGACGTACAGCAGAGGGCTCCCCACTTTGCTGTGACCTACTCAGCTGATGTTCCCGCCCACGGATTTGAAAAGTGCCTTGACATCACTTTCTTTTGTTCTGCAACTATAAAAACATCATACAACTGTTACCATATTGAAGCACAGTGTTTGGGGTAGCCTAGATCTGTGCTCTCTCGCTGTGGTCGCTTACATTTGCTCTAGAATCGACTTTTACTCCCTTCGAGACGAGAGCAGAGTTTGGTGTTGATCCTGCCTAACCTCTGAGCCCTAGGAACCTGCTGCTCTTGACCAATGAGCTGAGGGGAGGAGAGGGTCCTAGGACCAGAGGAACACCTTAAGAGAGGGAGGAGGGAAAAGAGGGGGTCATGGGGTGCACCAGATATGAAGGCAGAGGGGGCCTGTTAGGGAGGAAGGAGACCAGCAGAGGAGAAGCAGAGGAAGGCAAGGGGAGGGCGACGAGTTAAAACAAAGTATGAACGAAAACTCCATAGCTGGAACCTGCGACTCTGTATGCAGACTTAAAGATTAATAATAAGAAATCGAGAACTCGGTGTTGTTGATACTTGGGGCAAGGGATCCCCACCAGTGTGTGGTGCTCGATGCTAACCAGACAAAAGCCGCACTGGCTGCAGGCAGGTGTAGCCAGTAGGGAACATTAGAGTGACTTTGGGAGTGAGCACTGGATGGGAAGAGCCTGTGGGTGCGAATATTCAGTAGGAGTGCAGATATCCTATAGCACATCAGGGATCGTGCGGAGAACCTGCTAAATGCATCCCCCTTTACTAGCTGAGATGGGAATGGCTGTGAGCTACAAATCCTGTGTCCAGTTTACTTTTGGAGTAGCTCTGACTGTTTTAGAACTCACTTTGTAGACCAGGCTGGTTTTGAACTCACAGAGATTGGCCGGCCTCGGTCCTCCTCTCTCCCAGCAGGGATTAAAGTCATGCACCTCCACGCCCAGCCAGGTCCTAGGTCTTTAAGGCTGAATCATTCCCACAGTTCCCACCCAGAGTCCAGGCCACACACAATTATAAGGAACCAACCACGTGGTCTGTCCAATCCCACTCAGTGTCTTTGTGGTCTCCTACTCACCTCTGCTTACGTCATGGGACGGGTCTTCCTCTTGTCTTGGGTGGAGGCTCCCATGGAATGTGTAGCTTTTTCAGACTCTCACTTGACTAAGACGCTTGGTGGCACATGCCTTTAATCACAGTACTTGGGATGCATGTGGATCTCTGTAAGAGGGAGGCCAGCCTGATCTATAGGCCAGCTGGGGCTACAGGGAAACTCTGTCTCAAAAGCCAAAACCAAAACCAAACAACAAACAAACAAACTCCTGGCTCACAGTGTGCTGTTCCAAGGATGTTGATGTCAGTCAGTCACTGCTATGCCCCAGGATATGAAGATCCAAACTCCACCTCTGTTCCAGTGTCATTTCTGTTGCTATGATAAAACACGCTGATAAAAGCCCCCTGTAGGAGAAAGGGTTTATTTAGCTCACAATTCCAGGTTACAGATCATTATTGTAGGGGATGTTAAGGTAGGAACTTGAAGCAGCCACTCACATCACACGGGGAAGAGCAATGAATGTATGCTCTGCACTCAGCTCGCTTTCTCCACTTTTATAAAGCCAGGGCTGCAAACTAGGGAATGGTTCCACCCATAGTGGGCTGGGTCTTCCTACATCAGTGAATGTAATCAGCACAATCCTTTGAAGTCCTGCCTGCAGCTGACTGGTCTAGATGATCCCTTACTGAGACTTTCTAGGTGATTCTAGATTGTGTAAGGTTGACAATTAAAACTGTCTCTCATACTTCCCCAAAGGGAGAACTTCTGCCTTGCAGTCCCATGCCTGAGGTCATGTGGTCAGCTTTATCTTTGCCATCCCAGAACCTGGTAGAAATCAGGTATTTTACATTTTTTTTTTCAAGATAAATTCTCTCTATGTAGCCCTGGATGGTGTAGAACTCCCTATGTAGACCACATTGGTCTTGATGTCATAGAGATGTCCCTATCTCTGGGTCTTGAATGCTAGGATTAAAGGCATATGCTACACCAGTGAGGTTTGTTTGTTTTAGCTGGTCTTTGGTATGAAGCTAGTGTCTATTGAGAGAGAAATGTACTGTTCCTAAGCTGGGTGTAGTGGTGCACACCTTTAATCCTAGCACTCAGGAGGCAGAGGCAGGAGGATCTTTTTCAAGGCCAGCATGGTCTACAGAGTGAGTTCCAGGACAGCTGGGGCTAAAGGGAAACTCCGTTTCAAAAAGACCAAAAATAAAAAATGTACTGTTCCTTACCAAGTTGGTCAGTTACCTCCTATTATAATATGGGGACCCTTACCAGACTGATAGTTCTTTTAACAGTATCATATCTCATCTAATGAGATTTTCTACCTTGGAAAAAAATTCTGAGAAGCTGGAGAAATGGTTCTGTGGTTAGAGTATTGGATGCTCTTGCAGAGGACTCAAGTTTGGTTCCTAGCACTCATGTTAGGCAGCTCACAACCACCTATAACTCCTGCTCCAGGGAATCTAACACCCTCTCAGGTCTACACACACACACACACACACACACACACACACACAGATAAAAATAAAATAAATCTTTAAAAATTTTCTTGGGACTAGAGAGATGGCTCAGGGGTTAAGAGCTGCTCTTGTGGAGGACCCAGGTTCGATTCCCAGCACCCACATGGTGGCTAAGAACCGTCTTTAAGCTGGGCATGGTGGCACACGCCTTTAATCCTAGCACTCCAGAGGCAAAGGCAGGGGATCTTTGTGAGTTCAAGGCCAGTCTGGTCTACAGAGTGAGTTCTAGGACAGCTGGAGATACAGAGAGACCCTGTGTCAAAAAGACAAAAAATAAATAAAAAATAAAAATTTTCTCTGAGATTAATCACAATTTATGAGGGAATTCTTGTGCCTGAAAATTTCTTGTGTTTAAGATACGTACAGAATTAAGAAAACAAAGCCATTCATTCCCAAGGGAACAGATTTGTACATGTAGAAAAGATCTCAGAATTATTTCTTGTGTGCATTGTGTTTGGGCTCATACTTCCCATAGTCAAATTTGTAACTGGAAATAATTTTTTGGAGGGAATAAGAAGCCTTGCTCCCAGCACACAGCCCATACGGGAAGAGCAGAGACCACTGGTGATGGTTTTCACATGCAAGGCTGTTTAGGGGGTGCAGTTTGTCCCTTCCCCAGTGTTTTAGTTTAGTTGGTTCTCAGGAGCAGGGAAGCACTTTTGATATAATTTTAAAAGCAATTTTAGCTCCAAAGAGTGTCATTTTCAAGTGGAACTGGATATTTAGAGTGTCTGCCTTAAACACACCATTTGTAAAGATTTATTTTTATTATTTTTAAAAACTATGTACATATGTGTGTCTGTGTGGGCATTTGTACATACCAATGCCGTGTCCTCAGAGTCCAGAAGAGGGTGTTGGATCCCCTGCTGTTGAAGTTACAGATGGTTGGAGGTGGCCTGGTGTGGGTGCTGGGAATTGAACTCAGGACTTCTGTAAGAGCAGCTAGTGCTCTTAACTGCTGAGCTGTCTCTTCAGCCCCCACATATCATTCTTTACCTTGTTGCTGAAGCTATATGCTCTAGAAAGTTTATATTTGTCATCTATAATTGTTGAACTCTGACTCATCTTTTGAGGCCGCCTATAAATTGTCCCCTCTGGATGGAAGCCTTACTGATTGCCTTGACCAGATGTTCTGTCTGCCTTCATCAGACCACACAGAGCTTTGACATTTATAATACTGGACCTTGTTTTAGAGCTGCCTCTTTGTGTGTCACTGTCCTATTCTGGCTTTCAGGTCTGGGGTAGCACCATCTAACTCTGGAATAGTGGTTGCTAAGCAACAGCACATGGCCCTGGAATCCAGCCTGCAGTTTGATTTTGTAGACCTTCAAGAGTGAGGCTTTTTATATTTTTACATAGTTGGGAAAAAAGGACAAAGGTAGAAAAGACATCATGACCCATGAAAATTATATAAAATTCAGATTTGGGGCTGGAGAGATGGCTCAACAGTTAAGAGCAATTGCTACTCTTACAGAGGACTGGAGTTTGTTTCCTAGCACCCATACCAACCGGCTCACAACTAGCTTCAGCTCCACGGGGTCTGATTCCATGCTCTGGCCTCTGCAGGCATGTCACCTACATGTCACTTACATGTCCACATACCAACATGGAGATACACACATATACATGCAATTTGACAAATTCATATTTTACTGTACATAGTTAAAGTTTATTAGAACTTGACTTATTTTATTTATTACTGTCTGTGCCTTTTTTTTTTCAAAGCTGAGGACTAAATCCAGGGCTTTGTATTTGCTAGGCAAGTGCTCTAGACTGAGCTAAATCCCCGACCTCCTGTGGCTACTTTTGTAGTATAAAAGATCACATAGGAATTTTCCATGCAGGCCATCTGGCCTGCAGAGCCTAAACTATTTTCTAGGTGGACCTTTGGAAAGTCTTGGTTGCCATGGGCAGGAGTTGAGGAGACCTCATGTCTCAGAATGTACAAGAGTAACAGAATGTTGAGCCACATCCTTGTAGGTTCTGATTGGGCAGGTCTGGGTGGACCCCAGATGATGTTACTGCTTCTGTGGGGTACCCACACTGAGAGTTGCTGGTCTACAGGTTGGGCTAGGGCTGAGGCGCAGTTGGCAGTGGACTTGCCTATGCAGGAAGCCCTGAATTCCATTCCCAGAACTGCAAAAATGGATCGCAGTGACATATGCCTGTAACCCCAGCACTCAGAAGGTGGAAGCAGGAGAATCAGGGGTACAAGGTCATCCTCCCCTATATAGTTTAAGCTACATAGGGCCCTATCTACAACTCAAGCAAATGAACAAGCAAGCAAACAATCAATAAAAGAGAAAGAATGATCACTGATCACTGAAGCTGCCGATGAGGCTTTGGTAGGATTATTAATGTAGAAATTAACCTCTTTGAATATCAGTTTTGAGTTATTTTTATTTTATGTGTATGAATGTTTTGCCTCCATATATGTAAGTGTACCTGTGCATGCGATGCCCTTGGAGGCCAGAAGAAAGCACAGATCCCCCTGGAACTGGAGTTATAGATGGTTGTTAGCTGCCATGTGGGTGCTGGGAACTAAACCCAGGTCCTCTGCAAGAGCAACCAGTGTTCTTAACCACTGAGTCATCTTTCTAACCCCTGAATATCAGTTTGAAAAATCATCTGTGCACTGAATCAGAATGTCTACCTGTCTGGTCCTAGAGGATCCCAGAGACACCGTTCTGAAGGGTCTGGGAACAGGGTTAAAGATTCTGTCAGTTTTTTCTCTTCTTCCTGTTTTCTCCACACCCTTTCTCTTTGAGAAGGAACTTTGCATCTTTATCCTTGCAGTGACTAAGGTTCCTAGCAGTGTGCAAATGCAACAATCTTCCTTTCTGTGCTGGTTAATTTTGCTTGTCAACCTGCCTAGATTAAGAGATGCCTAGGCCATTAGTCAGGTACATCTTTGGGTGTATCTATGAAGGTGTTTCCAGAGAGCATGAATTGAGGAGAAAAGGCCCACTCTGAATGTGCTGGGTACCATCCTGAAGACTTGAGTCCCTGACTGAAGGGGGAAAGGTGAAAACCAGTTGAACACTAAGATTATCCTTTCTCTACTTCCTGGTCTGCCCAGCTTGTGCACACTGCCACCACCACGAAGTCACTCCCCACCATGATGGACAGTAGTAGCCCCTCAAATGGTAAGCCAGTGTAATACCTTCTTCCTTTAACTTGTTTCTTTTGGGTGTGTTATTACAGAAACAAGAATAGTCAGGCTGGGGAATCCATTCCAAGAAAGATACTTGGATATATACCATGTAGACATTCCCTTAGTACGGAAGAAAATGAAGGCCACAGGCTAGACGAGAGACCATCTATCTGCCTTGCAGAGGTTTCCAGAATAAAGACAGAGATGAGGATAAAACAAAAACAATCTTTCCCTTTGGTTAATTATAACCAGGTGATCTTGTTCTCTCTACAGGAAAAGTGATAAAAGCCAAGCACTTTAGAATAATGCATGGCCATGGGGTTTAAGGAGCCAGAGCTGAATGCACTTAAAAGAAAGCAGCAGTTTTGGACTGGGGGTGGGGATGGCTCACTTGAATTGCTCACTTTTGCATGCATAGAACCCGAGTTTGATCCTTGAGCCCACTTAAAACAAGCCAGGCATCATGGTGCAAGTCAGTAATCCCACTTGTGGGGAGGCAGAGACGGGAGGGGCTCTGTGACCAGGCAGCCTGGTCTAAATAGTAACCTCCAGGCTAGGGAGAGACTGCCTCAAAGGAGGTGGACGCTGTCCCTGAGGACGACATCTGAACCAAGATTGCCCTCCATCCTTCACACACACACACACACACACACACACACACACACACACACACTATACCCTCACATGCACACACATACATATACCACACACATACATATATTACATACAACACACATACACCACACACATACATATATTACACAGTCACATGCACACATATACACACGCACACACACACACTTTTTTTTAACCTTGCTTTTAAAACCAGGACTAAACTAAGCACATGAAATTCTGTTTTTGTTTTCCCCTTTAAGACAATAATTCCTTTTCTCTAAAACTGTTGTGAGGATCAAGTGAGATAATATAATTGTATCTGAAAATTACCAAGTACTGTTTCCATGCATGGGAAATCTGGTTTACCACATTAAGTCATAATCTAATTAGACGAGGAAGTGTAATTTATTGGGTGACTAGCAGAAGGTTCAGAGAGTCAGGTGGGCGTTGCAGGACTTCCTTGCTTTCTGTATTGGCCTCTGGGAGCCAAAACACTTTAATTTGCCTGTTAAGCTAATTATAGAGATGGTCTTTTGAACTTTTAGCTCTCAAATTTCTTGCTTTCTCTTTCTACATGGGTAGAATGGAACCTGAATGATGCAGGACCAGCACCATTCTGGTTTCCTCCACACAAAGTGCAAAGCAGAGCCATTTACTTCCTCTTCACCCTAGTTAGAAAGAGATTTTTCAGTTTTCCTTCATACTTATGCTGTAGTGACCCTGTCCTATGAACTGATTGATCTCTTTAGCTGTGGCTATATTTTCCAACCATATTTATTTTGGCAACCTGAAAAAAAAAATGTTCTAGGCAGCAGTGTACTGGTAAATATTTAACAACTTCAGGAAGAACGTGGGCATATATATTTGTGTCCTACAGAGCCTAGAGTTGTTTGAGAGGAAAGCCTCCACCAAGTAATTTCCCAGATCTGATTGACCTGTGGGTGTGTCCGTGTGGAATTGTCTTGATTATTAATTGATATGGAAGGGCCCAGCCCACTGTGGGTGGTACCATTCCTAGGCCTGTGGTCCTGGGCTGTGTATAAAAAGTTAGCTAAGCAGGAGAGGATGTGAGAGATGACACTAGCTTCATAGTTCCCTCCTCCAGGATCTTGCCCAGACTCCCCTCAGTGATGGACAGTAACCTGGAAGTGTTGCCTTGGTTGTGATTTATTACAGTAACAGAAAAGGAACCAATACACCTGTCTTAAAAAATAGCACAAATTTAAAAATAATGGTAAAATATTTTTTTCATAGTAAATCTATAGAGTTGCTCATTTCGTGGAACACTTGGATGGTTTGTGCCTAATTTTTGTATTCCTAGCTGTGCTGGATAGCTTTGGTGTCAACTTGACAAACCTGGGTTGAGGGAGACTCAATTGGGGGAATTTCCTTCATTGGACTGGCCTGTGGCCACATCTGTGGAATGTTGTCTTGATTGTTGAGTGATGTGGGAAGGCCCAACCCACTATGGGCCATGCCACCCCTGAGCAGGTTGTTGTGTATAAGAAAGCAGGCTGGGCATGGGGTGGGCAGCAAGCCAGTGAGCAGCACTCCTCCATGGCCTGTGCTTCAGCTCCTGCCTCCAGGTTCCTGCCCTGAGTTCCTATCTTGGGCTCCCTCAGTGATGAACTGTGACCTGGGAGATGTAAGATGAATAAACTCTTTTCTCCCCAAGTTGGAATTGGTCAGCATGTTTTGTCACAGCAATTGAAAGACAAACTAGAACACCAGCCAATATGTAGTTAAACTGACCAAATGTAATTCCAGTATAAATATTGGTTGATATTTTCCTTTCTGCTAACAAGTAAAATGAAAGTGAAACAGCTCGACGTGTGACAGGTGACAAGATGACTCTGTGTTAAAATGAATGATTGTTTTGAACACCAGAAGAACATTTAAAAAAATTATTTATTTATTTTTTGAGACAGGGTCTCCCGATAGCCCCAGATGGCCTCTGTAGACCAGGTTAGCCTTGAACTCACAGAGATCCGCCTGCTTCTGCCTCCTGAGTACTAGGATTAAGGGCATATGCCATCATGCCTGGCTCAAAGACGGTTCTTAGCCGCCATGTGGGTGCTGGGGATTGAACCCGGGTCCTCCGCAAGAGCAGTTGGTGCTCTTAACCACTGAGCCATCTCTCTGGGCTCCATTTTTTTTTTTTATTTGGAGGATATCATGACTATTTTAAACTGAGTCATTACATTCTTCTCCTTGCTTTATTATTTTTAAAATTATTAAATAATAATTGTCATTTCGAGACAGGGTTATGTAGCTCCATTTGGCCTGGAACTTGCTATGCAAACCAAGCTGGCCTTGAACTCACAGAAATCTGCCTGCCTCTGTTTCCCAAGTGCTGGGATTAAAAGTGTGTGCCCACCATGCCTTGTTCTCCTTATTTTCTTAAAGCCTAGATCATCAACCAAAGAAGAAAGACTTGGTTTGTAGCATTCGCCAATTCCTGCAGTGTAAACTCTATTGGCTTTGAGTCACCGTCAAGATTTCTCTGAACATGGAGCTAGAGCATGAAACAGCTCCTCACCTGCCTGGAAATACTGTGCAGCAGTGGCAGCCATATGTCTGTATATCCCAAATCTAATTGGCTATTAGCTCTCTCCTTGGAGCAATAATTCATGGCTGATGCCACAAGCTTACGTCCTCTAGTGGTTAGGAGATGTTATAAGCCACAGTAAGACCTTGTCAGCTTTTACAGAAAAACTATATAGTTCATGGATTAGCATATTATCCAAACATCTGTGTCTATACCAACGTAACCTACCATAATAATTAGTACTGTTTAAATGCCTGTATATCTAATTGCTTGTGCTTCATTAGTAGGATTAAAAGGTTATTCCTGGATAAACTGCCAACCCATGAAAGGAAACAGCCTGAACTGATCAGAGTCCAAAATGACATCTCCAGAGAAAGTAGACTGTTTTGCTTCTTGCCCACTTGTGCCTCTTTTCTAAAGTCTGGGAACAAGAGGGGTTGTGGTAGAATGTAAGGGCTGTGATTGGGGTGAATTGTGAAACTACAGCAATATAGACTGGACTCTTATTTGATCAACATGCTTGTACATACAAGCCCCTCCAGCTGGACAATGGGGACCTTGGGCTGTATAAGTTTGGGCACAGCTGCTTGCAAATTGGTTTTACATGAAGGATGCTTGTATTCATTACTTATTACTTATTATTAAAAAAAGAATCAATAGCAATGGCTAAGAAAAAAATAAAGACAAAGAAAGGGAAGTTAAACAATGAAAGAGAAAGAACATAGACAGCAGTAAAATGGAATAGAATAATTAGGAAGTATTGAGTATGGCCATTAAGTATGGCCTTTGTTTTTCTAAAATTTTTATGTTAATTGTGTGTGCGTGTGTGTGTGTGTGTGTGTGTGTGTGTGTGAAGGTGGTTTTGTGCATGAGTGAAGTGCTGGAGGAGGTCAGAAGAGGTTATCAGAGTTCCTAGACCTGGAGTTATACATAGGTGGTTGTGAACCACCATGTAGGTTCTGGGAACGAAAACCAGGTCTAAGTGCTCTTAACTGCTGAGTTCTCTCTCCAGTCCTCTTCACAGATCTGACATTCCAGCCTGGGTATACTGACAATTAAAAATGTGCCTGTTAAGGGGAACTCAAGATGTAAGACAGATGGAAGCAGAATTGTGTGACTCAAAGTCCCCACACCCTGACCACATTGTGGCCTGGCTGCAATCCTGCTCATTTAACCCTACAGCTCTGACCAGAGCCTGCAGGCCATGGCCAGGCAGCCATCCCATGAGGACAGGGTTTGTTACTGTGCCACAGTCTTCAATCTTTTGGCATTAGGTTGTTGATCATATTCTTCTTTTCTTTTCCTTTCTTTTGTTTGTTTGTGGCAGGACCGAATTCTGTGTCCCACATTAGTCTTGAACTCAGGATCCTCCTTGTTTCCCAAGCAGTGGGGTGGGATTGTTAATTTTGGTTGTTAGCTTGACTGGATCTGGAATCAACAGACAAGCCATTGGGCACACCTGTGAGGGGTTTTCTTGATCAATTTAATTGAATTGGGAAGATCTATCCTAAACGTGGGTTGTACCTCTGGTGGCAACCCAGATAAAGAAAGTCGAAGACAGAAAAGCTTTTGCTTCTTTCCTGCTTGCCTTTGCTTAAAGTCTCCCACTCTATCTTCCCAACCTTTTTTCAAGCTGTGCTCCCATGAGCCCGTGATACAAGTTGCATGTCGCCTTGGCCAACATCGATACTGACGTTTAAAATTCATTTGCAAATTTTATAGATGAAAAATGTTATGCAGTTGTTTTATTTGCATTTCCTTGATTGGTTGAGTGCTGAACATTTTTTATATATTTGTTAGTCATTTGCATGTTTCTCCTATGAATTGATGAAAATGAAACATTTCGAGAATAATTTATGTAGGATTTTGTGAAAAGAGATTAATAAATCAATTTTTTCCTACCAGTTCCCAACTTATAGTTGGAATGAGGCCACGGTCAACAGAGGAAGTCTGGTAGAGCTTTCCTAGGTAGCCAAGCTTGTATTTTATTCTGGACATAATTTACATTTGATAAATTATATAACTTTTTAAAGTGTTTAAAAACTAGGTAAAGATTTAGGCATGAGAGACAATGCTGGGTCATTTCTCAGAAAGGAAGAAAGATGAAACGAGATATAACCAAGGCACCAGGACCAGTTGTGGGGTGCACATTTGTATGGTTCCAGAATTCATCTATTGAGGCCTAAACACACAGTGGCATGGTTCTCAAAGGCAGGGACTTTGGAAGGTGACTTGGTCATGAGGGTAAGGCCCTTGGGAACGAGTGGCTGAAGAGATGGCTCAGGGGTTAAGAGCACTGGATGCTTTTCAGAGGACCTGGGTTTGATTCCCAGCACCCACACTGTGGCTAACAACTGTCTGTAATTCCAGTTCCAGGAGATCTGACGCCCTCTTCTGACTTCCACAGGCATTGCACAACATGGTGCACTTACACACACACACACACACACACACACACACACACACACACACATACACGCAGGCAGTATACCCAAACACATTTAAAAAAGAAAAGAATGGAGAGATGGCCTAGCAGTTAAGAGCACCGACCGCTCTTACAGAGGACCGGGGTTCGATCCCCAGCACCCACATGGAGGCTGAGAACCGTCTGAAACTCCAATTCCAGGAGAACTCCAGTTCCAGGGGAGTCCAACACCCTCTTCTGACCTCCGCAGCATTGCACGACATGGGTGCACAAACTTGCATGCAGACAGTACATTCATACACATAGAGAAATAAATAAAATTTAAAAATTAAAAAAAAATAAAAAAAATTAAAAAAAAAGAAAAAAAAAGAAAAGAATGGGATTAGTGGGTCTGGAGGGATGGCTCAGTGGGTAAGAGCACTGGTCACTTAGATTGGGTTCCCATTACTAACAACTATCCACAGATCCAGTTTCGGGGATCTAAAGTCTTTTTCTGGGTCAACAGGCTCTTGTATGTGCATGACACACATACACACACTCAGGCACCCCCACATGCACATAAAGTAAAATACTAAAACTTTAAAAATGGGATTAGTGTCTCTTGTGGTTTGAATGTAAAATGTGCCCCAGGAATGGGTGGCAGATCATGTGTTTAAACACTGGACCCAGCTGGTGGTGTTGTTTGGGGAAACTTCAGAAGGTGGAGCCTAGCTGGAAGACACAGGTCACTGGGGCAGGCTTTGAGGTTTTACAGCTTGGTCTCACTTCCTGTTTTCTTTCTGTGTTCCCTGACTGCTAGGCCTGCCGTTCACTTCTCAAGCCACCCCTTCCCTGCCAAGGAACTGTGAGAAAAAAAACATACTTGCTTCTGGCCTCAATTAATTCAGTCAAGATAGTTCCCCATAGACCTGCCCAGAGGCAACTAACTCCAGTGATGGATTCTAGATTGTTTCAAGTTGATAATAACAACTAAGGATCACATCCCAGAAGGACTGGATGGTGCGCAGGCATATACTATAGAGTAGGGCTATCTACTCAGTCCACTGATTCAAATACTAATCTCCCTGAGGAACACCCTTAGACACACCCTAGAAAAGATGTTTGATCTCTGTCTGGCCAGCCTAAGGCCTGGTCAAGTTCACTTTTAGAATGAACCTTACTCCGGGCGTGGTGGCACACGCCTTTAATCCTAGCACTTGGGAGGCAGAGGCAGAGACAGGCGGATCTTTGTGAGTTCAAGGCCAGCCTGGTTACAGAGTGAGTTCCAGGACAGCTGGGGCTACAGGGAGACCCTGTCTCGAAAAGATCAAAAAGAAAAAAAAGAATGAACCTTACACTAAGATGCTTAGGGGTTGTTTGGGAGACAAAAAGCTTCTTTTCACTTCAACTTTTTGTGTTACAACTTCTTTAAAAATGTGAAATTTTATTTAATTTTTATGTGTATGAGTATTTTGCCTGCATGTGTGCATGAGTGCATCTGTACACGGGAACCAGAAGAGGGTGATGGATCCCCCAGAACTTGAGTTATGGACAGTTGTTAGCTGCCATGTGGATGCTGAGAACAAAACCCCAGTCCTCTGCAAGAGCGGCCAGTGCTCTAAACTGCTGAGCCATCTCTCCTGGCCCATATTACAACTTTTTTCATTTTTTAAAATTACATTTATTTGTTTTGTGTGTATACACATGTGGTCAGAGAACAATTTACAAGTCTCGGTTCTCTCCTGTGACTCAGTGGCAAGTGCCTTTACCCACTGAGCCATCTCACCACCCCTTAAAACTTCTTCCAGGGGCTGGAGAGATGGCCTAGTGGTTAAGAGCACCGACCGCTCTTACAGAGGACCCGGGTTTGATCCCCAGCACCCACATGGCGGCCAAGAACCATCTGAAACTCCAATTCCAGGAGAACTCCAGTTCCAGGGGAATCTGACACCCTCTTCTGACCTCTGCAGCATTGCACGACATGGGTGCACAAACTTGTATGCAGACAGTACATTCATACACATACATAAATAAATAAAATTAAAAAAAACTTCTTCCAAATGAATATTCACCTACTGATGATTCCACTCTGTATGAAAACAGACCTATCTACTTTCCTATTTTCCAGTGGGTTGCTTTCTTTCTTAGTCCTTTTTGGCATCTAACATAGTTTTCCTTTTATAATCATAAAGCAGTGGTTTCTTCAAGACTTGGCTTGATTGTCAAAAGGATTGTTCATTCTTTTGAATATTTATATCAGGTTTTTTCTTGTCTCAGACATATTTTTGATTATTATGGAGCTTTTCAAAACTATGTAAGGTGAAATACACATAAATTCACATGAATTTATTACCTAGTTTTAGGAAAAAATATGTCTTTGGGCAGTCTGATTTCCTCTTCCTCTCCCCCATGCCTCCAACACACACATGTGCACATACACTCTTGCACACACTCACATGCATACACACACACACACACACACACACACACGGAAACACACACGGAATCACACACACACATATATGCAACTTAAAGACTGAAAAATAATTGGCCCATTTTCAAATGGAACATTTATCATGTTATTGTTCGGTCTTCGTCTCTCCTGGTCTCTCTGTGGCACTGGACAAGGTGGGCTCCTTTGCTTCAGCCTTGGCCTCTCAGACTCCATACCCTGTGGATGTCACTGCTACCTGAATTAGTTGCTTTGCTCATTGCTGTGACAAAATGCTTGACAAAAACTACTCAAGGAAGGATTTATTTTGCCTCATAATTAGAGGCAAATGTTCATAGTGTTAGGGTCCAAGAATCCACACCAGACACACCGAAGGTTGGAAAAGCAAGATTTTATTTCGGGGAAAAAGTAAACCAGCATGCTGGGGTGGGAGGGAAAAGGCTCCGACCCTGATAAATTGGCTCGCAGGCCTTTTATACAGGGTCTAGGGGGAATCTTAGTGGGGTTTGGGTAACTTCTAGCCTTATTGGATAATAGCAGGGTTACAGCTCATGGTTAGGTCAGCCTACCTTCCCCCACATACCAAAAGATATCTTTAGACAAGATCTTGCGACTGGAACAAGGAAATGTTGAGTCAGTCCACCTGCCCTCACAAATCAACAGTTATCTTTAGACAAGTTTAAATTTTATTAGCTGGTCTTGAGCAACTGACAATATCCCTGAAAAGGTCAGTTGCCAATAAACCTTGAGCAATTGACCTTTTCCCCCCAATTGGGCAGCTTAAAATGGCGGCTATACTTAAAATGGAGTTCTCTCTTACATTAGTAGAGGGGAAGGCATGGCGGCACGAGCATGATGCAGCAGCTCACACGGCATCTGCAGTCAGGAAGCAGAGAGAGATGAATGCTGGTGTTCAGCTGACTGCCTCTGTTTTATTCAGTGCAGGACTCCAGCCCAGGGGATGGTGCCACCCAAATTCAGATAAACCTCTCTGGAAAAGGCCTCACGGACACACCAAGAGGGGTGTTTCCATGGTGATTCTCAATCTCATCAAGTTGACAATTAAAATGAACTCGGGGCTGGAGAGATGGCTCTGTGGTTAAGAGCACCGACTGCTCTTGCAGAGGACCTGGGTTCAATTCCTAGCACCCACATGGTGGCTAAGAACTGTCTTTAAGCTGGGCGTGGTGGCACATGCCTTTAATCCCAGGACTCGGGAGGCAGAGGCAGGGGGATCTCTGTGAGTTCAAGGCCAGCCTGGTCTAGAGAGTGAGTTCCAGGCCAGCAGGGCAATAGGGAGACCCTGTCTCAAAAGAAAAAAAAAACAAAAAAAAAAAAAAAAAAAAAAAAAAAAAGATGAACTCTCGTGCTACTTTTTCAGGATGTAATGCTGTCCTGTTGAGGTTGACTAGGGTTTAAGAAAGGGTTCTTCTTCTCTGATGATTTAAAGAATAAAAAAAGGCAAGAAAAGCATGGTCTTAGCGCTGAGCAATTAGCCAGGTTTCTTTGAAATCAGAAGCACACAGGCAGAGACATAGACACAGATACAGACATAGAGACACACACACAGACGCAGACATACTAACAGATACACACACAGAGACACGGACATACACACACAGCAGAGCTCACAAAGAGACCAACTCTCCCAGTAGGAGTTGGGGATCCTGGCCCAGAATCTGACTTACTCCAGCAGAACCAAAACTTTTTTATATGTCTGAGGGTGAATGAATTCCCTTTCCCCCTTAGAGCTGGCTGGTTTGGTCTATTGTGGGAGATTGGATAATTCAAAGAAAGGGAAGGTGAATGGTTCCTGACACAGATCTCCCCCACCCCCTCACCCTTTCTGCTCTGGGAGATTTGAAAGTCACACAGAACAGTTCCTTCAGGTGTGAAAAAGCCCACCAAGTCTTTGTGTTGGAGAGGGAGAGGAAACAGGAAGTTGGTCATCTTAAATGTTTAAGAGAAAGGTTCCTTAGTCTACCTAGAGCCTCCGCCCCTGCCTGCCCGCTGTGCTGGCTAGCTGCTCCCTCAGACACATCTTCCTTTGACCCCATCTTCCAGTATTGGACCTCCTCATGACTCAGGCCTAGTCTCTAGGACACCCAGTCCATAGTCGTGACTCCAGTCACCATTTGCCAGCTGATGGCCCCAAATTTCCGTTTCCATTCCAGACTCTTCTTTCAGGTTGAGAACCAATTCCCAACACTTCCTTTTCGTCTTCCAGGCTTTCCCCCAGCCTCCTCCAGCTAAACCCATGAGTCTGAAACCCAGCTCCTGTTGTACCAGTCCCTGTCTCCTGCTAAACTTAGACCCTCTTCCATGTGTGTGCTGATACAGACAGACTCCGTTTTGTGTTATGAGCCAATCCAGAACCTAAGGCCACCTGGACCACTTCCCCAACCCAGACCCACAGGAGACAAACTCCCAATCTCTCTCATCATGGGGCAGGTAGAGAAAGACAAAGAGTATGAGCATCATAAATTATGGCCTTATATCCTACAATGTTTGTAGTGCTTTCACTCATCTGATACTCTAAGCTCAGAGACCTGTCCCCTCTGAACTCAGAGACTTCTCCCCTCTGAACTCAGCGAGACCCCTTCCTTCTGAACTCAGAGACTTCTCCCCTCTGAACTCAGAGAGCTCTCCCCTCTGAATTCAGAGACCCCACCCCTATAAAGTCGATAATAGTAAGGAATCCCTTTGTTCAGCAGTTTGGTGTTGGATTTTGTATCATAGCTCCCTCCTTGGTGAGTAGCCTATGTTATTAAAGTCTGTCTTTGATGCACTATCTAAGGTGGTAGGGGGACATGTTTGGTCCTGTGTCCTCAGGACCAAGTCATTATAAGTTCCAGGCTCTGCTTCTGGTTGTTTATTCTGTAGCCAGAGAGATATCTTCATATGTGAGTCTGGGCCTGTCACCATCTCACAGTCTTTCAGAGGCTTTTAATTATTGTGAAAATAGATGTGAATGTCTTTTTAAAAATATTGATTTATTTTAATTTTATGTGTTTGAGTGTTTTACCTGCATGTATGTAAGTGCACCATGTGTGTGCAATGTCTGTAGAGGCCAGAAGAGGGCATTAGATCCCCTAGAACTGGACTTATGGATGGTTGTTAGCCTCCATGTAGGTACTGGGAACTGAACCTGGGTCCTCTGCAAGAACAGTCAGTGCTCTAACTACTGAGCCATCTCTCCAGCCCCTCTTCTGCCTTTTAAAATTTTTTTTTATTTTTAATTATTTTTTATTGATGCTTTGTGCATTTCATACATCATTTTCCAATTCAGTTCAGGCATATTTCCCTTTCCCTTCCCCCCTACCCCCACCCCATCCCAGATCATGCATTTTGCCATAACTGTCCTGCATCTTTCTCTCAGTTTTTTTTTTTCATTTTTTAGCTATAAGTGATGATCCATGAGTACAAGCATCCTTCATATGAAACCAATTTGCAGGCTGTTGTGCCCAAACCCCCACAGCCCCACTATCCAGCAGGGGGTGAGGGGTTATATGTTCAATCAAGTTGATCAAATAAGTGTCCAGACTACATTGCTGTAGTTTCACCATTCACCCCAATTGCAGCCCTTACATTCTACCACACCCCCTCTTCCACAGATTGTTCCCTAGGCTTAGAAAAGGGGCACATGTGGATGAGAAGCAAAACAGTCCACTCTCTCTGGAGCTGTTGTCTTGGACTCTGGTCAATTCTGGCTGTTTCCTTTCATGGGTTGACAGTTTGTCCAGGAAAAAAAGCTTTTTTATTACACTCACTTTAGTGCGTGCTGGCAAGTGTGTGTGTGTGTGAGCACCTCTGTGTGTGTGTGTGTGTGTGTGTGTGTGTGTGTGCTTGTCTATGTGTATGTATGTAGGTCAGAGGACATCTTCTGTGAGCCTCTTATCTCCTTCTAACATGTGGGTCTCCAGGATGGAACTCAGATGATCAGGTTTCCGTTGTGGCAAGGACCATTACCTGCTATCCCTTTCAACATCCCCCCCCCCCACGTGGCCTTCTTGTTAGCTTCTGCCTTTTCATCTTCAGCATCTACCCTAAATGCCGAACTAGGTTTTAAAATCTTCTCATCCCGATATGGTTTCCCACCTAATATTTCTCCAGGAAGAGCAAGGAGGCAACTAACTTTAGCTCCATGCAGGGATTACACAGAAGCAGCTCACCTAGTATCTACTCACTGAACAAAAGTGTCGAGGTGAGAGTGGACCACTGCCTAGTCCTGGGGTCCCTAGGATGGGGCCCCAACATGACATATTAGAAGTTCTTCCTGATTCCAATGAAGTTGCTCAGTAGTCGCCAATTGAATCTGGGCCCACGAGAGTGGAGGAGCCCAGGGTCCTCTTTTCCGTGGGTCCTTATGACTTGCTCTGGGCCTGCACATCTTTTTTTTTTTTTTTGGTAAGTAATTGGTAAATGTAAGAAGAATTTAAACTCTTTAATTCATTTGGGATTAGTCGTCATGTGTACTGTCATTTATAAAATTAGCTTTGTTTCCGTTCACAAATTACCAGTCAGTACCACAGAGCAAATCTTAAATAATTTGTGGGTTTTTCTATCCCCACCCCCTCAAGTAGGTGTCTCACTTTGTAGCCCTGGCTGGCCTGGAATAATTTGCTATGTAGACCATTCTGGGTTCAAATTGTTAGTGACCTGCCTGCCTCTGCCTCCTGAGTGCTATGTGGTTTTCAGCACCAAAGTGCTCTTGATTATGATTGCTTTTTGACTTTTGCTTTTTGAGTTAAGGTTTTATATAGCACAGGTTGGCCTCAAACTTACTGTGTAGCCGAGGATGACCTCCTGATCTTCTCACCTCCACCTCTCTAGGGCAGGGAACACAGGTACGAGCCACCACACCTGGATCTTGGTGAACATTTTTTTTCAATAGCCAAAAAATTATATTCTTTTTTTATTTATAAAATCCCAGAAAATCTTATTTTTATAAATTGTACAACAATGCAGAGCCCGTCACAGATCATCAAAATATCAAGTTCTTGATCTCCTTGGCTGAGCTAACTCATTTATCGCTCTAGACCAACCTTACAATCAGTGTGTCAGCTACTGTAAGCACAGGCCTGATGGTGTTTTGACTAGAATTGAGTTGCATTTAAGGATTAATTAGGGGGAAATTTTTAGTTCTTTGCAATACTGAATATTTCATTCAGTAATATGATAAGGCTAAATAAAAATCCTTAGTTGCCTTTGATATTTTAGTGACCATTTTTTTTTTTTTGTCTTTTTGAGACAGGGTCTCCCTGCAGCCCCAGCTGTCCTGGAACTCAATTTGTAGACCAGGCTGGCCTTGAACTCACAGAGATCCTCCTGCCTCTGCCTCCCAAGTGCTGGGATTAAAGGCATGTGCCACCATGTCTAGCTCTTAGTGACCATTTTAAGCTTCATGTATGTCCTTATCTGAGTTTATCTCTTCTTCCTCCCTCCTTCTTTCCTTCCCTCCCTCCCTTTTTTCCTTTCTTCTTTCCATCTTTATTAAGTAAATATTTTTCATAGTTAACTTCAAAGTTAGTCATACATGCAAAAATCCCCCTCAAATACCTGTTTATTAGCATTCTTAGTGTGTGTGTATAGTACACATGTGTTCATGTATAATTCAGAAGAGAACTTCATGTATGGCACTTTGGTAGCCATTCACCTTTTAAAAATTTATTTATATTTTATGTGTGTGAGTGTTTTATCTGCATGTATGTAAGTCCATCTATCATACAATGCCCATAGATGCCTGAAGAACTCGTTGGGACCCATAGAAGTGGTGTTACTGATGGTTGTTAGCTGCCATGTGGGTGCTGGGAACCAAACCCCCATCCTCTGCAAGAGCAGCAAATGCTCTCAATGGCTAAGCCATCTCCCCAGCACCCCCACCCCACCTTATTATTGAGATGGTTTCTCACTGGTCCTGGAGGGTGCCATCTTGGGAAGGCCAGTGAGCCCAAGCCATGCTCTTGTTTCTGCCTTCCCTACACCACCCGAGGTCTGGAGCATGGGTGCAGGGTGCCGTGTCATGGCTGGCTTTTTATGTGGGTTCTGGGGAATCTGAACTCAGGTCCTCATGCTTTTGTAGCAAGCTCCCTTACTCCTGAGCCATCTCTCTAGCCCCCAACATTACTTTTTCCTGTATACTCTGCCTTTATTGCTTACCTAGCCACTAGTGAATGTGGACCAAACTGACCCACAGTTCTGCCACTCAGCAATGGTCTGAGTCTGAAACTGTATCAGAGGGTGTCAAGTATATCTAAGTTCTGTCACATGGCATCAGTCTGCCATGCAACGTGCCCAGTGTTCTTAATGATAATGCCATCCTTGTCTTAACAAACACTATGTGATGTTTATACACACTAGGCTGCTTTCCAAGTACTTGAAATACACGAACTCCTTTAAAACCTGTAGCATCTTAGCATCTAGTTATTATTAGTTCCACTTCATAGAAGAAGAAACAAAGACACAGAGTGGGAAAGCACATTGTCCAAGGTCACACAGCTTATGAATGGCCAAGCTGGAACTTAGATCCAGCTTTACTCTAGAGTCCAGACACCCAATCACCATGCCATGCTCTTTCCACATTTGCTATGTACATGGCTCAGAAGCTCTGTCATTTTTCCATGCCTTTCAAATTTTAAAAATAGCTGGGCCTCATATTATGGTAATGATTTTTACCATATGGACATACTCTGGACAAATGACTTTTCCCTAGTCTTGTTTTTTTCTTTTTCTTCTTTTTTTTTTTTTTTTTGTTTTTTTGAGACAGGGTCTCCGTGTAGTCCCAGCTGGCCTGGAGTTTACTCTGTAGACCAGGCTGGCCTTGAACTCACAGAGATCCATCTGCCTCTGCCTCCCAAGTGCTGGGATTAAAGGCATGCACCACCATGCCTGACTTTTCCCTAATCTTGAAAACAAAAAGTTATTCTTATCTTGTTTATAATGTATACAAAACCCCAGAGCCATGTGGTTCTCTTGTGACCTGACCATATGATCCCTCCTGCCCTTGACCTAGCATAATATGTGTATGTGTGTGTGTGTGTATGTGTGTGTGTGTGTGTGAAAATCAAACATGCTGCAAGCAGTGATTCATGGCAAGATGAACAATGTGGATACATGAAGATTATTATTCCATTTGCATTGTAAACAGGAAGTGTGATTCAATTGATAAGATCTGCTGTGTGTGTGTGTGTGTGTGTGTTTGTGTGTGTATGTGTGTGACAAGATAAGGGACTTTTACTTCCCTGTTCCATGCTGGATATTTTGTTTCAATAAAACAAAGGGCCAGCCATTGTTGGAGCACAGTTCAGACAGAATCCTCAAGGAACAGCTTCTCAGTAGTTTGGGTCTCATCTTGGCTGAAATGGATGCTAAGGGTCAGGCTGCTTTTTATAAAGGAATATTATAATGTGCCATTGAATAGTAAACACCACTTCATATTACTTAAAATGTGCATAGTAAGTAAAATTTTAATATATTTATGGTCCACTATTTAATTTACTAAATTCAAAATCACATAGAATATAACTATGCTATTTTGATAAATTACTTTCTAGAAAGCCTGAATGAGAAACTCACTATAACTTAGTTATGGGATTAGCCTAGATGCCCATTCATGGATGAATGGACAAAAGGAAATCTCTCTCTCTCTCTCTCTCTCTCTCTCTCTCTCTCACACACACACACACACACACACACACACACACACAGGAGTAATATTTAGTCAGCCATAAGGAAGAATAAAATCACATTTTCAGGGAAATGAATGGAGCTAGAGACCATTGTGTTAAGTGAAGTAGGCCAGACTCAGAAAAGTCTCTCATATATGTGGGACCCAATTTTTTTTAAAGCCATGCAAATTAAGTATTTGGGAAGAGGACGAGGACCACCAGGAGAGAGGACAGGAGATGATGGGAGGCGGGGGTGAATGTGATCTCAGTACCTGATATGAGACACGTATGAGAGTGCACAGTGAAATTGATCATCTTGTATGATTAGTATAAGCCAATAGAAAAGAGCTGCAGAAATCACTCGGAAAAGAGAGTTTCCATGAGATCTCTTTATAGATCAGTCTTAATACCTTTGCTTACAAAAATCTTTGTCCACAAAAGGAAATGTAAATAGCTCAATTAAAAAGTATTTTATTTATTGCTTTTATTTTATGTGTATGAATGTATTCCCTGCATGTATGTAAACATACCTGTGTTGTGTAATGCCTGTGGAGGTCAGAAGAGGGCATTGGACCCCCTGTACTCAAGGTACAGATGATTGTTAGCCACCACATGGGTGCTGAGAACTGAAGTTGGGTCCTTTTCAAGAGCAGTCAGTACTTTTAACTGCTAAGCCATCTCTCCACCCCCGGTAAATAGTTCATTTTTAATCTGCAGCTTTCATTGAATTAAAAAAGACTTATTAAAGGGCTGAAGAGATGGCTCAGTGGTTAACAGCACTGGCTGCTCTTGGCAGAGGACCTGGGTTCAGTTCCCAGCCCTCACATCTAGTTCCAGGGGATCCTAAACACCTTCTTCTGACCTCACTTCTGCAGATTTTCTGCTGATATCAGTAACATTTTTGTATTTGTTTCTGGAAAATTGTGTGTAAAATATGACAAATAATCTTTTGAATTTAAAGAAATTTGACAAAATTGGGCAGTTACATTTGCATGACTGTCAATATTACATTTGTTGTCTTTTTGCTTTGCTTTTGAGACAGGGTTTCAGGTATCCCGGGCTGCCTTGACCTTGTGGGGTAGCTGAGGGTGGCCTTGAATTCCTGATCCTCCTGCTTCATCAGCTTGAGAATTATTTAACGAGGTTCATTCCATTTTATGGGTAATTTTGTTGCATTTTACTGCTTAATTCAGTGAGAATTTCTGTTTGTGTACAGTAAGAGAGGGATTCTTATGTGGAAAGGCATCTGTATACTTTCCCCTTGCAGTTTTAGCCTCTTGTGCTAAGATGGTGTGGTGGTTTGAATGTGTGTCCCCCATGGGCTCTAGGTATTCAGACGTTTGTCTCCAGTTGGTGGCGCTGTTTTTGGAGGTCTTGGGGTGTGTGGCCATGCTGCAGGAAGTGTGTCACTGGGGGCAGGCTTAGTGAGCTTAACTAGCCTGATCTGTAGTTGCTCCCTCTCTGTTTCCTGTGCTCTTTGTGAGATGTGACCCTCGGTTTGCTACTCCAGATCCAGCCGCCACGCATCCAGCCACAATGGACTCTAATTCCCTGGAACCGCCAATTGTAAGCTCAAATAAACTCTTCCTTTTATAAGTTCCATGGTCATGGTGGTTTATCACAGCAACAGAAAAGTGACTAATACAGATGGTTTGTTGGAATGTCTGTCTGTGATTTTGGAAATACTATGAAGTACCCAATGGATCTATTTCTCTTAATTAAAAATTTTTGTTTATTTATGTATGCATTTATTTTGTGTGTGCATGTATGTGCAGGGGCATGTGTGGGGAGGTCAGAGGACAACTTGGTTTTCTCCCTCCACCACGTGGGTCACAGGGATTGAACTCAGGTCCTCAAACTTGGTGGACAGTGTCTTTACCTGTTAAGCCATCTTGTAAGCCCTAGGTCTGTTTCTCAAGGATGGGTTTTGTCTGCTGGCTCCTTTCATGTCTTCTCATAGTATCACAGTCTTGACTGCTGTTGGCCTCTGCCAGTTTGTTTTCATTGTTCTGTGGTAGTCTTAGCTGTTTATTCTTTTTATTTAAGTTAAATTTTTATTTTTTGAGGCTTTTGTAATGAGTAGACTGTATTTACATAATTTTCACCCATCCCCTTTCCCAACTCCTTCTCAATTTCATGACATCTTTAATTATTATTGTTACATCGTCACACACACAAACACACACAAACTGAGTCCATTTAGTGGTGCTCATATCCATATGTGCTTTGACCACTTGGTGGGGGGATCATCCCTGGAAGAAAACTGATTCAGCCATTGACCAACTGTAGGTCTTCGTTTAGAGCAGCAATCTTGTGAAATTTCCCCCATCCAAGTTGACACATCAACTGGTATTGTCATTAAGCAATCTTGCTTAGGCAACCTTCTAGTTGACATTTCATGGCTGAAGCTTCCCTGTCACACTACCTAGCATTTTTCTGTTTTCTGAGCCTCAGGTATAGGGGTTGCATTGTCTCTGTAATACTTAGGGACTGGGTACTCTGTGGTCATTCATTCTCTTCATTCTGACCAACTGTGGATCTTTGGATAATGTCTATCTGCTGCAAAAGAATATAGTCAGAAATTACACTGGTTTAAGAAAATGGCAACAGTGGGTTCTCCTCTATGACCTATGACCTCACCTCTCCAGTTACAGGTGTTTGGTTACATTTACAGTACCAGGAATGAGTTCCCTCCTACTGAATGGGCCCACAGTCCAATTATACAGCTATTTATTACCCGCAAGATAAGAGTGCCACTTAAGTGTTGCACCACTGGAGATCTCTTGCCCTGCCAGTCGTTGTGGTTTGTAGGGTTCATAGCTGGCTAAGACTGTTGATCACTTTTCTCTCTTGATGGGTTGCATAGTGCCTTCTTTGTCATAGCCCTTGGTTGCCTCCCAAACTTGGAGTTAAGACTCTATTGTTGAAGACACTACACACCTCAAACACGGGACTTAGAGGAATCCAGCTGGAATTAACCTGCAAGCCTTTTCAAGAATTAACTTTCACAGTACTGGATAATGCTGTCTGTTATTTCTTTAAGTGTATTTCTTTGATTTAAAAATAATCTTTCTGGGACTGTATTACTTCACTTAGCATAATGGCTTCAAGTTCCATCCATTTACCTGCAAAGTTCATGATGTCATCTTTCTTTACCACTGCATAGAACTCCATTGTGTAGATGTACCACATTTTTGTTATCCAGTCGTCAGTTGAGGTGCATTTGGGTTGGTTCCAGCTCTTTGCTATTGTGAAGAGAGCTGCAATAAACATAGCTGTGCATGGATCTTTGAGGTAAGATGAGTCTTGTGAGTATATACCCAGGAGTGGTATGGCTGGGTCAGGGGGTAGGCTCATTTTGAGTTTTTTAAGGGTTCTCCACACTGCTTTCCAGAGTGGTTTTACGAGTTTACATTCCCACCAGCAGTGGATGAATGTTTCCTTGTCCTCACAACCTCTCCAGCATTTGGTGTCTTTTGTTTTCTTGATCTTGGCCAGTCTTATTGGAGTGAGATGATAAATTAGTGTGTTTTAATTTGCATTTCCTTAATTATTAATGATGTTGAATACTTTTTTTGTCTTTTTCGAGACAGGGTCTCCCTGTAGCCCCAGCTGTCCTGGAACTCACTCTGTAGACCAGGCTGGCCTTGAACTCACAAAGATCTGCCTGTCTCTGCCTCCCGAGTGCTAGGATTAAAGGTGTGCACCACCAAGCCTAGCTTAACACTTTTTAAAAAGATGTTTCTCAGCCATCTTTACTTCCTTACTGGTGAAGTCTCTGTTCAGCTCTTTACTCCATCTTTTGAGTAGGTCATTTGTTTTCTTCTTTGTTTTTTTATGTAGTTTATATATTCTGGATGTTAATGCTCTGTCAGATGTATCAGTGGTGAAGGTTTCCTTCTAGTCTTGTGGGTTTTCTCTTTACTTCCTTGATTGTTTCTTTAGCTGTACAAAAGCTTTTGAGTTTGATGAAGTCCCACTTTTCAGCTGTTGTCCTTATTTCCTGTGCAACTGCTGTTTGATTTAGGAAGTCTTTTCCTACACCTATGTCTTTTAGGTTGCTGCTGACTTTTTCTTCTATCACCTTCAGGGTTTCAGGTTTCAGGTTGAGATCTTTGATCCACTTGGAGTTGATTTTTGTACAGGGTGAGAGGTAGGGCTTTAATTTTGTTCTTCTACAAATGATGATCCAGTTTTGCCAACACCATTTGCTGAAGATGCTATCTTTCCTCCATTGAGCTTTTTTGGCCCTTTTGTCAAATATGAGGTGGCTGAAGTTATATGAGCTCAAGTTTGAATCTTCAATTTGGTTCCATTGGTCAATGGATCTGTTTTATTTGCTAGTACTGGGCTGTCTTTATGACTATGGCCCTGTAATGTAGCTTGAAGTCTGGTAAAGTAATCCGCTCTGTATTGCACTTTTTGCTCAGGGTTGCTTTTAGCTATTTGGGTTTTTTTTCCATATGAATTTATGGATTTTTTCCAAGTCTGTAAAAAAGCTCATGGGGATTTTGATTGAGATTGCATTGATTTTGTATATTAATTTGGGTAGAATGGACATTTTTACTATATTAATTTTTCCAATCCATGAGCATGGGAGGTCTTTCCTTCTTTTGATGTCGTTTTCAATCTCCTTTGGGGTTTTAAAATTTTTGTTGTAGAGGTCTTTGGTGTCTTTGATTAGGTTTATTCCCAGGTTTTTTTTTGAGGCTATTGCAATTGGGAAGGTCTCCTTATATTCTTTCTCTAGTTGCTTATTGTTGGTGTAAAGCAAGGCTACTGATTTTTCTAGGTTTATTTTGTATCCCACCACTTTACTGAAACTTTTCGTTTCTAGGAGTTTTCTTGTGGAGTTTTTAGCATCCCTTAGGTAAACTATCATATCATCTGCAAAAAGGGATGGTTTGACTTTCGCTTTTCCAATTAGTACTCCTTTAATTTTGCTTTCTTGCTTTACTACCCTAGCAAGAATTTCAAGCACTATATTGAAGAGGAGTGGTGATAGTGGACAGCCTTGCTGTGTTCCTGCCTTTAAGGGGAATGCTTCCAACTTTTCTCCATTTAGGATGATGTTGACTGTGGGTTTCTTGTATTTGGCTTTGATTACATTGAGGAATGATCCCTCCAGTCCAATTCCCTCTAGGACTTTAAACACGAAGGGATGCTGGATTTTGTCAAAAGCTTTTTCTGCATCGACTGAGATGATCGTGTGGTTTTTGTTTTTCAGTCCATTTATTTATTTATTTATTTATTTATTTATTTGTTTATTTATTGGTCTTTTCAAGACAGGGTCTCCCTGTAGCCCTAGCTGTCCTGGAACTCACTCTACAGACCAGTCTGACCTTGAACTCACAAAGATCCATCTGCCTCTGCCTCCCAAGTCCTGGGATTAAAGATGTGCACCACCACACCTGGCCCATTTATGTATTTTATATTTATTGATTTACATATATGTTGAACCATCCCTGAATCTCTGGTATTAATCCAACTTGGTCATGATGGATGATCTTTTTGATGTGGGTCTGTATGCGATTTGCAAGTATTTTGTTGAGAATTTTTGCACCTGTGTTCTTTATTTTTTTTAATTTTTTTTCTTTTTTTATTTTATTTATTTCTGTATGTGTATGAATGTACTGTCTGCACGCAGGTCTGTGCACCCATGTCATGCAATGCCGCGGAGGTCAGAAGAGGGCGTCGGATTCCCCTGGAACTGGAGTTCTCCTGGAATTGGAGTCCCAGACGGTTCTCGGCCACCATGTGGGTGCTGGGGATCGAACCAGGGTCCTCTGCAAGAGCGGTCGGCACTCCCAACCACTAGGCTATCTCTCCAGCCCGCACCTGTGTTCTTTAATGATATGGGTCTATAGTTTTCTTTCTTGTTTGTGTCTTTGCCTGGTTTGGTATTAGAGTGATGCTGGCTTCATAGAAGGAATTTGGGAGAATTCCCTCTGTATCCTTCTGAAAAGTTTGATTAGTAATGGCTGTAAAACGTCTTTAAATGTTTTATATAATTCTGCTGTGAAATCATCTGGGCCTGCGCTTTTTTTAGTTGGGAGGCTTTTTATTACATCTTCAATTTCCTCAAGTATTATGGGTCTGTTTAAGATGTCAATCTTTTCTTGGTTAGCTTTGGTGAATCCCAGGATTTCAGATATTCATCCATTCCTCTTAGGTTTTCAGTTTAGTAGAGTATAGGTTTTTTGAAGTATTCTCATATGATTGTCTGGATCTTTTCTTTGTTGTGATGTTTCCTCTTTCATCATGAATGCTATTGATTTTGGAGCTGCTCTTTCTTTCTTTTGGTTAACTGGGCTAGAGGTTTGTCTATTTTGTTTATCTTTTCAAAGAACCAGCTTTTGGATTCGTTGATTCTATTTATTGTTTTCTTTGTTTCTATTTCATTGATTTCTGCTCTGATTTGTGTTATTTATTCCTGTCTGTTGGGTTTAGGGTTCATTTGTTGTTGTCTCTCACGTGTTTTTATCTGCAGTTTTAGATAGTTTATTTGTTCCCTTTCTGTATTATTATTATTTCCTTTCTGTTTTTTTTTAAATGTGGGCACTTAGGGCTATAAAGTTCCCTCTTAGGACTGATTTTAATGTGTTGCACAGGTTTTGTTGTGTTGTATTGTCATTTTTGTTTAGTTCTAGGAATGCTTTTATTTCATTCTTTATTTCTTCCCTGACCCACTCTTTATTCAGGATTCTGTTGTTCAGTCTCCATGTGTGCTTGTAGTTAGTAGCGCTTATCCTGGTGTTAATATTGAACTTTATTGCACCATAGTCTGATAGAATGCATGAAATGATTTTAATCCTTTTGTATTTTTTGAGATTTCTTTTGTGTCCCAGTATGTGGTCGATTTTGGAGAATGTTCCATGGGGTGCGGAGTAGAAAGTATATCCTCTGGTGTTTGAGTGGAATATTCTGTAGATATTTGTGAGGTCCATTTGGTGTATTGTATTGTTCAGTTCTGATGTCTCTATGTTATTTTTTGTCCAATTGACCTATCCAAGGGACTCAGTGGGGTATTGGAGTCCCCCACTATTAGTGTGCTGGGATTAATCTGTGTCTTGAGGTCCTGAAGGATTGTGTTTATAAAGTTTGGTGCGCCAGAGTTTAGTGCGTAAACATTTTCCTGGTTAATTGTTCTGTTGATAAGGATATAATGGCCTTCTTTGTCTTTTCTGATTAATTTTACCTTGAGGTCTATTATGTCTGATATTAGAATAGCAACTCCTGCTTGCTTTTTGGTACCATTTGCTTGGAATATTTTTTTCCATCCTTTCACTCTAAGGTAGTGTCTGTTCTTGAGGATAAGATGGGTTTCTTGTAGGCAGCATATAGATGGATTTTGTTTCTTAATCCATTTTCCCAGTCTATGTCTTTTGATTAGGGAGTTTAGACCATTAATATCTAAGGTTATTATGGTTTCTGTTATTTGTGGTTGTTAATACCAAATCCCCAGTCGGCAGGCAAACTGAGCCACTTTATTATTATATTTCATTGTATCTGAAAGCAACTGTGCTATTATAATGTGAATCTATTAATGGGCTCTAGAATTGACCTAACACTTATATTCACACATTGTAATTATCATATATGGGTACAAGATATATATTCACATTCTAAAAAAAAGAATGTAAAGCTACATTTCTTATTACCTGCATGCAGCTTTACTGTTAAAATGTGAATCCCTAAATGTGTTTTTGAATTAACCAATAGTTTAATTTCAGACTTTGTAATTTTGATTTATGTGTGGAGTGTATATATGTATATTTTGGAATAATATAAAATTAAAGGGAGGGGCTGGAGAGATGGCCTAGTGGTTAGGAGCATCCACCGCTCTTGCAGAGGACCCGGGTTCGATCCCTAGCACCCACATGGCGGCCGAGAACCGTCTGAAACTCCAATTCCAGGAGAACTCCAGTTCCAGGGGAATCCAACAGCCTCTTCTGACCTCCGCGGCATTGCACGACATGGGTGCACAGACCTGCATGCAGACAGTACATTCATACACATACAGAAATAAATAAAAAAATTAATAAAAATAAATTAAAGGGAACAAAAAAAAGAGAGAGAGAAAAACCTGTTCAAAGAACTGGCCAAAACAGTAAACTTCTACATCAAAGGTTATAAAAGACTGAGAAAAAGATGCAAGACAGGACTTAACATGTATGGCAGAATCCATGAGCTCTGGTGGGGGTGGGGGGGCAGGGGTGCTGGGGTGGGGCATGGATGGGGGAATGAGTCTGAATTTGATTAAGAAATGTATGAAATGCACTCAATAAAAATTAACTTAAAAAAACCTTTGGCAATGCACTCTGCTCACACTCACCTCTTATCCTTTCTTATTCCCCTTGCCCAGGCAACATTTCCCTTTCTTTCCCAACAACTTTCCTGCTTCAGCTTCCTGGGGCCTGAAGTAAGAATACTACCGTAGACTTTCAAATAGAAAGTTTATTTTATTTTATTTTTTAAAATTTATTTATTTATTAGTTTTTATGCGTATGAGTGTACTGTCTGCATGTAGGTTGGTGCACCCGTGTCGTGCAATGCCAAGGAGGTCAGAAGAGGGTGTCAGATTCCCCTGGAACTGGAGTTAAAGACGGTTCTTAGCTGCCATGTGGGTGCTGGGAATCCAACCTGAGTCTTCTGCAAGAGCAGTAGGCACTCTTAACAGCAGAGCCATCTCTCCAGCCCCCAGAAAGTTAATTTTATTTCTTTTCTTTTATTATTTTATTTTTTCCCTTAATTTTTTATTGAGCTTTTGTGCTTTTCATACAATATTTCTTAATCAAGTTTATGCCCTTCCCCCCATCCATGCCCCACCCCCCTACTCATGAATTCTGCCTTACATGTTAAGTCTTGTCTTGTATCTTTTTCTCAAGCCTTTTTCTTTTTAACTTTTTTGATGCAGAAGTTTACTGTTTGGGTAAGTTCTTTGAGCAAGTTTTTTTCTTGCTGTCGTTCCCTTAAATTTTTTTTTTTTCTCCAAAAAGTTCTGGGATCACCAGCTCCATCTCAGCGTCTTGAGTCCTGGGATCACCAGCTTTATCTCAGAGTCTTGAGTGCTGGGATGACGGGCTCCATCTTGGAGTCTTGAATGCTGGGATGACGGGCTCCATCTTGGAGTCTTGAGTGCTGGGATGACGGGCTCCATCTTGGATTCTTGAGTGCTTGGATGATGGGCTCCATCTTGGAGTCTTGAGTGCTGGGTTGACGGGCTTCATCTCTGCGTCTTGAGTGCTGGGCTCATGGGCTCCATCTCAGCATCTTGAGTGCTGGGATCTGGACTCCATCTCAGCATCCTGAGTCCTAGGATCCCCGGCTCCATCTTAGTGTCTTGATTCTTGGGATCACTGGTATTTTATTATTTTATGTGCATGAGTGTTATGGCTGCATGTGTATAAATGCACCTGTGTTGTGGGCATTGGATCCCATGGAAGTAGAGTTATGGACAGTTGTTAGGCAGCATGTGGGTGCTGGGATTCAAACTTGAGTCTTCTGTAAGAACAGTCAGTGCTCTTAACCACTGAGACATCTCTCCAGCCCCATAATTTTTAAATAATGTTAATTGTTATTGATATTTTGTCAAATTCAAAATTGTCCTATTGGGATATTGGAATCTTTCAACCAAACCTGTGCACTGACTTGGAAAGGTGAACAACTCTCCACTCAGGAGGGCAGCTTGTTTTAGTCACCCCTGCTGTACACGCCCCCAAGTACTTGTGGCATCCTGAGTTGGATTCCTAGTTAACTAGACCGTGAAAACCTGGGTGGGAAGAAGGGGCTCTCTTCACCCCAAACCCACTCAGTCGTGGCCCTTGAACCACATGTGAGTGCCTCTCTAGTTTCATGGGCAGAGAGAGACCTCTTCTTGGGAAGAGGAAACAGTGGCTACAAAAAGCACTCTTCCTGTTTCTGATGGCGCCGAGGCCACACCCTCTTTGATCTGTAAGCTCTTATGTGGTTGGCAGAGGTACTTTGTGGCCTGGGCTTGTCCTCTGGGTACCACTGACAGGCTTGTTGCAGAGGAGTGGAAGGGTTCATTGCCCCAGCCTTGACTCCTGTGTCAACCCTGAGACCTAGGCCTACATCCATCACAAAGCAGGAGCCCTCAGCTCCCCAGCTTTGCCCAGCCTGTATTACCAGGAGCAGAGGTCAGCAGCACAGGTGCCCACTAGTTGGGTTAACTGCTCTGTCAGTTCCCCATGGTTTGGGGGGTGCTGCAGTGTTCCTGCACCTAGGTTGGCTGACAGCTCGGTTCCTTGTACTTATTTATCAAGGGCAAGGCTTCCAGAACACATGTGGGCCTTGCCCACCTCTCAAGGCTACACAACTGTCAACAGAATGTTTTCAGTAATATAGCGACTCCATTTAGATGCTCGATAAACAGTGTCATTCTTTTGTGATTGCTGTGACCAAGACTGCCTTTTCTCAATGTTTTCTAATTTGTTATTCCTTAAAGGAAAGTTATGATTTTTTGAATGTATGTATATTTTAACATTTTATTGTGTATGAATGTATTGCCTATATGTGGATAATGCCTGTGGAGGTCACATGAGGGTGTTGGATTCTCTGGAACTGGAGTTACAGATGGTTGTTTGACACCATGTGGGTGTTGGGAGTCGAACCCTGGTCCTCTGCAAGAGCAGCCAGTGTTCTTAAATGCTGAGTCATCTCTCCAGCCCTGAGTGTATATATTTTAGCCACATTATTATGATTATGATTATGATTATTTTTATTATTATTTTGGTCTTTTTGAGACAGGGTCTCCCTGTAGCCTCAGCTGTCCTGGAACTCACTCTGTAGACCAGGCTGACCTTGAACTCACAAAGATCCACCTGCCTCTGCCTCCCAAATGCTAAGATTAAAGGCGTGTGCCACCACACCCAGCTGTATTATTTTCTTTTGTAAGTTTTGTAGAGTTAATGAACTTTTCATTCTCTGGTTTAGAAACTTGCATTCTTATTCTATGCTTTTAGTGACTTCTTCAAAACATTTTAAATGCACATACTTGACAAAATGTTAATGTTTTTCTTTCTCCAAATGTAGGAAGACCTTCACATGGTTTAGCTTCATTTTCCACCAGTATCTTCTGTGTTTTTATTAGCTAGTGTTTTCACCTTCTAAGAAATATTTTATTTTTAAATAATTATAGGTTTCTGAGGCTAGGGAGATGGTTCAGTTGGTCAAGAGCTTTCTGGTCAAGCATGAGGATCTGAGACTTCATAAGAATCCAGAAGCAGGGGCTGGAGAGATGGCCTAGTGGTTAAGAGCACCGGCTACTCTTGCAGAGGACATGGGTTCGATTCCCGGCACCCATATGGTGGCTAAGAACCATCTTTAACTCCAGTTCCAGGGGAATCTGACCCCTTTTTCTGACCTCCGAGGCATTGCACGACATGAGTGCACAAACCTACATGCAGACAGTACACTCATACACATAAAAAATAATAAATTAAAAAAAAAAAGAATCCAGAAGCAGAGGCTGGAGAGATGGCTCAGAGGTTGAGCGCACTGACTGCTCTTGCAGAGGATCTAGGTTAGACTCCTAGCACCCACAAGGAGGCTAACAACTGACTGTAACTCCAGTTCCAGGGGATCTGATGCCTTCTTATGACCTCTGTGGGCATTGCACCACACAAGTGCACATGTGAGCAATACATTTGTACACATAAAATAATTATAAAAAATTCAGCCAGAGCAGCACGTGCTTCTGTAATCCCTGTGCTCCCTACTGGAAGAGGCAGAGATGGGAGAATTGTTGGAGTTCAAGGTTCAGCCTTGACGTGGGTAGCAGTGAGCTCGAGACCATCTCAAACAAGACAGGAAGTGAGGATCAACACTTGAGGAGGCTGTCCTTTGACCTCCGCAGGTTGTCTGAGGTATGTGTATAGACACACAGACACACAAACACGCAGATACTCACAGGCACACACACATACAGAAACACAAAAACACACACAGAGACACACACAATTATACATTCCCACCTTTCACTCAGTTTTTCCTCCCAGTTAGATGTTATAATCTATACTGTAAAATCAAAATCATGAAATCCATATTGGTGCACTGTGTAGAATGTTCTATGAAGTTCTTCTGTAGATTTGTGTGACCACTATCATAATCAATATATAATGGGTCTGGTCCCACAGATATTTCCACTCTTGTGTCATCACAGTAAACGGTGTCAAGTTGAGAATGTCATGTAAATGGGATAGACTCTCTTCCCACAGCACAGGCTCGTAGATCTGCCAAACTGCTAAGTGGACCAGTAGTCCCTGTCTTCATTGCTAAGTAGTATTCTACCTGCATCCTCCAATATTCCTCCTCCTCCTCTTCCTCTTCCTCCTCTTCCTCCTCCCTTCCTCCTCCTCTGCCTCTTCATTCTCCTCTTCCTCCTTCTTTTTCTCTTCCTCCTCCTCCTCTTCCTCCTCTTCCTCCTCCCCTTCCTCCTCCTCTGCCTCTTCATTCTCCTCCTCCTCTTCCTCCTCCTCTTCTTCCTCCTTCTTCTTCCTCCTCCTTTTTACTTCCTCCTCATCTTCCTTCTTCTCTTCTTCCTCTTTATCCTCTTCCTCTTCTTCCTCCTCCTCCTCTTCCTCTTCCTCCTCTTCTTCCTCCTCTTCCTCCTCCTCCTCTCATCCTCCTTCTCATCCTCATCCTCCTTGTTCTCCTCATCTTTCTTCTTCTTCTTGTCCTTCTCCTATCCCTCACAGTCCTCCTCAACCTCCTCCCTCTCCACATCTCCTTCCTGGTTATCTCCCTCTTGCTTGTTTGCCACCTTTACCAAGTTCTTTACTTACTATTTCTTGCATCTCTCTACTTCCTTCTTACTAAAAGCATTTAGAAATTCTTTCAGTGTGTATTCTACAGATTGTCATTTTAGCCTCTATTTAATTAATTTCTGCCATAATCTTTATAATTTTTGCCTCCTACTATATATGAAATCAGATTGTTGTTTTTCTAGAAACTTTGAAGCACATCTGTATTAGTCACTTTTCTGTTGCTGTGATAAAGCACCATGACCAAGGAACTTATAAAAGGAAGAGTTTGTTTGAGCTTACGATTGGCGGTTCCAGGGAATTAGAGTCCATTGTGGCGGGAGGCGTGGCGGCTGGATCTGGAGCAGCAAGCCGAGGGTCACATCTCTCAAAGAGCACAGGAAGCCAAGTGGGCAACTGTAGACCATGAGGCTTGTTAAAACTCACTAAGCCTGCCCCCAACAATGCACTTCCCTCAGCACGGCCACACCTTCCAAGACCTCCAAAAACAGTGCCACCAACTGGAGACAAATGTCTGAACACCTACAGCCTATGAGGGACACTCATTCAAACCACCACAACATCATTTGATTTTTTGAGATCACTCTGATTTTTTTATGTGATTTCTTATAGCTCTAAACTTCCTCTTTGGACTCCTTGGCTATATCCCAGAATTTCTGGTGGGATATGCTATCATTTTCATTTGATTCTAGGAATTTTATAATTTCTTCCTTATTTCTTTGATGATCCACTGTTCATCCAAAAGTTTGTCATTCACTCTCCAAGTATTTGTGTAATTCCTGTGGTTTTTCTTCCTGGTGACATCTAGTTTTACTCTACTATGGTCTCACCAGATATAATAAGTTATTATTTTTTTTATATTCATAAGGCTTTACTTTGCAGCCAATATGATTGACTTTGATGAAGATTCCATATGCTGTCTCAAAGAATATATCTATATTAGGTAGATATCTATTAAATACAATTGATTTGTGGTATAATTAGTCTCTGTGGTTTCTTTGGTGATTTTTAGTTTGGAAGAGCGATTGAAATACAACAGTGGATTACTGGAGTCTCCCACTATTATTGTATCTGGATGTACATGGGTTTTTATGCCCAATTTTAGTGTTTGTTTTATGAAATTGGTGGCCCAACATTTGGTACATGAATATGTAAAATTGTTGTGTCTTCTTGATGAACCATTTCCCTGGTTAACACGTAGTGACCTCTATCTCCTACAACTGGTTTTGATTTGAAGTCTGCTCTATCAGCTATGAGAGTCACTATGGCAGCCACATGGAAGTATGGCTTCCATTTGCTCAGTAAGTTCAGTTTCATCCCCTGACTCTCAGTTTAGAGATATGTCAGTTTTTGTGTTTCTCTGGTGTTTAGCACATCTGTTGGGATGGTTGTGTCCTGTTTTTATCCTCCTTCTCCCATTCTCTCTGTTTGTATGTTTTGTGTGAGTCCCCTACAGGAGCTCCCCTCCATGCTCCACGTAGATCTATGTTCTCTGCTGCTATGTAGAGGGGAGTTGACTGTGGTAACAGATACAATTATTTGACACAGTTCAGTGCTGACCTGCAGTAGAAGACTCTTGTGCTCTTCACCTGTGTCCTCAATGAGGTTCAGGGACAGAGACACCAGGGGACTGGTTGAGGAAAATGTAGTTCATAGGTTTTGTGGGTTTTTTGATATTTAAATAGTGAAACAAGGACAGAATATAAAAACAGGAAAAGAAGGGATAATAAAACAATGAAAAGTGTATGGATTAAAGGTCTGAGAGGTAGTAAAGAAACTACTGTATGGATGGACAAAATGCAGATATATGAAAAAGATTTAGTTATATCTTTTTTAACACGCAGGTTTATGAACAGAAGTTCAAGGTCATCCTTGGTTATATAGCGAGTTTGAGGCCAGTCTGGCTACATGAGACCCTGTCTCTGAAAACTAGAAACCAAATTCCCCAAACAAAACCTCTACAAAAACAGCTTGCTAGCTGCAGACAGCTCAGGTTCCAGCATCTGTGGTAAGCAAAGCCCTTCACTTCAATACCTAGTGCTGTTCTCTCTCAAGTTATATTTGGATGTAATTTATCCACTACAAGCATTCCAATATATTGTTAGTCTGTGTGTAGAGCTGTGTAAGAAGCCCTGTTGTATTAGTTTCTTTTCTGTTGCTGTGATAAAGCATCTTGACTAAAACAACTTAAAAGAGAAAGGGTTTATTTTGGCTCACAGTTCCAGAGGGGTAGAGTCCATCATGGCAGAGAAGGCACGGCTGAAGGAACATGAGGTCAGCTTCCTGCTGTATGCAAACTGAGGCAGAGCAGTAAGTAGGGCCAGGCTATAGACCCTCAGTGCCCACCCCGCCAGTGATCCACTTACTCCAGCAAATCCCTACTTCCTAAAGGTTCCATAACCTTTAGGGAGGACATCTCTTTAATCCCAGCACCCAAAAGGCAGAGGTAGGCAGATCTCTGTGAGGTCAAGGCCAGCCTGGTCTACATAGCAAGTTCTAGGACAGCTGGGGCTAGAGAGGAGACCCTGTCTCAAAAACAGTAAATAAATAAATAAATAAATAAATAAATAGTTGGAATAGTGACTAAATTTGTTTCCAAATTTCATAGAAACACCAAATTTAGAGACCCAAAAGGCTCAACAAATCCCAAGTGAAGAAAGATAATGAAGTGTTGATGGGTTGGTCGGTGGTTTCAATTATTAGACTGCCAGCTAAATTTGAGCAGTGTATGTCTGGTAGTTTTTGACTGTCTAGCAAGCATTGTAAATGCCTGTTGGGTGCTATACATTGTCTATTTCTAGCATGCATCGGTATTCTATAGTGCAGTTAAACTGTTGGGAAACAGTTTGCTTTTTTGTCTTGCTTTTAATACTTGGTAGACAAGATGGAGAAAGGCTGAGCCAAGCATTAAGCATTCCTCACCACTGTGGACTCTAACACCCCAGGCATGTTGGGGTTTCCTAGGGGAACAGGCCCTGTTCCCAGCCGAGCACGAGTACTGGACATTCCTATTTGTATTCTTTAGACTGGTTTGGATCCCAGGCTTGAGCAGTTTCCTCATGTGGTGTATCCCCTAGAACTCTAATGCCTGGTCTAGAGGAACCCTCTGCAGAACTCTGCAGTTTTCTGGGAAGCTCTTTGCCATACGGAGCTTTGAGCTAGAAGCACTGTCACTTTGAGCTTTATTTTCACAATTGAGGGACCTTGCTAGGCTGTGTTGTGGCCTTGAGACTCTCTCAATGCAGTAAGCAAGGGCAGTGATAGAAGTCATCTAATTCAGTTTCTCTTCCATAGGAATCCCTGTTCTTTGTTTCCAGATATCCAATGTCTTGCTAATAGTTGCATCATGTACTTTGTGTTTTATTTTATTCAGATCCCTCTCTCTTAGAGAGAGTGTATAGATGGGGGTAAATCTAATTCCTAATATTCCATTTTGGTTGGAAACAGAATTACCCATGTTAATCTTAAACAAAATCAGTACTGTGCTTATATTCCACACATTTGGATAAGTATATGCTTTTATCTAACTTATCATCAAAATATAGAGCATTCATGGGGGTCAGAGAGATGGCTCAGCAGTTAAGAGCTTGTCCTGCCTTTGCAGAGGACTCAAGTTTGTTTCCTATTACCCATGTTGGAAGGCTCGAATCTGCCTGTGATTCCAGAGCCAGGGAATCTGGTACCCTCTTCTGACCTCTAAGGGCGACTAAACTCATGTGCACATTCCCACCCACAGACACACTGTGCATAATTAAAACCTAAAATTAAATCTTAAAAAAATCCTAAAAAAAAAAGTGTGTGTGTGTGTGTGTGTGTGTGTGTAAAAATATATAGGACATTTCCACTATCCCCCAAAATACAGGCTTCTTTGTACTATTTTTTAGAAAGTGTTTTATTTAGTATTTTTGGTTTTTGTGTATGAGTGTATTACTTACAGGTATAATAATAATAATAATAATAATAATAATAATAATAACGCATGCTGTCCAATGCCTGTGAAGGTCAAGAGGGCACCGGATCCTCTGGAACTGGAGTTATGGATGGTTGTTTTTAGTGTTTCAAATATGAATAATATACAGTGTGCTTTGTTAGGGAGGGTCTAGCTTCTTTCTTTATAATAGTAGAACTTATCCATATGCTGGCATCTATCAATATTAAAAAAATTAAATTTATATGATTATTTTTATGCGTGTCAATGTATTGCCTGCGTGTATGTAAGTGCACCTGTGTCATGCAATGCCCTCAGAGGATAGAAGAGGGCATCAGATTCCCTGGAACTGGAGTTACAGAGGGTTGTTAGCCACCATGTGGATGCTGGGATTTAACTCAGATCTTTGGCAAGAACAGCCCCCACTCTGAACTGCTGAGCCATCTCTCCATCCCCATGTATTGATTTGTTTTGCTTTTTAAATTTTATTTATTTATTTATTTAATATATATTTTATACAAGATTATGTTACTAATCAAATCTAGATCCATGTCTCCCACCCTACCCCCCCACCCCACCAGAGTGAATGCATTCTGCCAAACATGTCTTTCATCCTTTTCTCAGCCTTTCTCAAAATTTTCAATGTGGAAGTTGACTGTTTTGAGCAAAAGTACACCGTTTCAGTCAGTTCTTTGATGCAGTCCTTTCTGTTGTTTTTGTTGTTGTTGTTGTTTACAATATGCATCACTCCCAACTACTTG
>VZQC01006227.1:3139942-3268519 GCA_009823505.1 Rhizomys pruinosus | reverse complement strand
CACACACACACACACACACACACACACACACACACACCAAAACACTCATACCCATTAAATAAAAATAAACAAATTTAGAAATGACTATTCTGGGGCTGGAGAGATGGCTCAGTGGTTAAGAGCACTGGCTGCTCTTGCAAAGGACCCATATTTGGTTCCCAGCACACACATGGAGGCTAACAACCATCCTTTACTCCAGTTGCAAGAGATCTGTTGCCCTCTTCTGATTTCCTTGGGCATTGCATGACACAGGTGCCCTTACATGCATGCAGGCAATATACACATACACAAAATAAAAATAATAAGATATATTTTAAAATGACTATTGTAATAGGTTTAGATTGTCATAGACTTTCACAATCGGTTTGTTAATTTCTACAAAAATTGAATGAGGTTTTGAGATTGCCTTAAATATACATATTAAATTATGAGGTTTGACATTACAGCATTGAATCTTTCAACCCATGAACGTGGAATCTCCAATTGTCTGAGTATTCTATAATTTTCTTAGCAGTGTATTCTTTTTTATATATATTTCATACTTTTTGCAGAATATTTATTAAAGTTGTTCAATGTACAATTTTTCATTTGTCATTTGGAGAGTCCTTCATTGTCAAGATAATTCTTTTGTTTGATGACAAACAACAGCCACAATGATTACTCCGGACCTTCACGTTGGATAAATTCCATTTCTTCCTGAGACTGAGGTTTCTGTCTGTATTTGTGAGGTAATGTTTTCATTATTCCCTCCATATCTGGTGGGCCCTGATTCATCAGCAGATGTGGTGATGCACCGCCTTTAGAATGCTATGCAATCATGGATGAGTGAGATGGTATTCCTGCTGATCCCAAAGCTTCTGAGGCACTGAGTTTAGTATTGTCTCTTGTGTCAGGGAACCGAATTAATGGAGTATGTGGTTTCACTACCTGGACAGCCCTGCTGGCGGACGCCATCTTGTTGCCCATCATGATCAGTGAGCAGCGGCATCTTCCCGGGCGTAAGAGAGCCTCCGCAGTATCTGGAAAAGCCTGCATGTAGCAGTGTATTCCTTTTGGTGTGTCTTGGGAATATTTCATTACTTTGGTTTTTCACATTTATGATATGTTATAAAAATACCTTTAAAATTTCTCCGTTCCATTGTTTTTAGTAGATTGAAAGACTGTTGATTTTTGGTGTATGGCTTTCTCATATATCTTCTGACATTGACATATTTACTTAATAACTGCAGGAGTTTAAAAACATATTCCTTAAGGCACTCTGAATATGACAGCATCTCGGAATAGGCGCGGTTCACTCCAACTCTGAAGTCTATGACCTTTGCTTCCTTTTCTTTCTTTGTTACCCTGTATGTCACCTCCACTGAAATGTGAGCAGAGTTGTGAGTGTCCACTTGTCTCCTTGCTCATTTCTCAAAGAGAGGAGGGAAGATTTACAGCAGTTGCTGTGAAAGACACTGCTTGTTGCTGGATTTACTTGCCCATCCATCATTTTCAGCACGGAGAAACTCTATCACACATAGATTTTTATATGACATAGGTTTTTTTTTATTATCATGAATGGTATTGAAATTTGATAAGTAACTTTTCATTTAAAGACTTATTTGAAAAAGATTTATTTCATTTTATTTATGTGTCTGTCTGTCTCTCCACACGCACACACACAGACAAACAGACACGCACACACACACACACACACACACACACACACACATCATGTGAAACCAGAAGAGGATATTGGATACCATGGAACTGGAGTTATAATGGTTGTGAGCTGCCCAAGATAGGTGCTGGGAACTGAACTTGTGTCCTCTGCAAGAGCAACAAGCACCTTAACCGCTGAGTCACTTTTCCAGTCCATCTGCATATTTTAAAATTGCTTAGTTAATCAGTTAACCAATTAATTAATTAGTTGGTGCACTCAACAGCTGAGCCATCTCTCCAGCCCCCCCAACCCAATTCTTTAAAAATGAAACACTCAGGGGCTGGAGGGGGGGGGGTTACAGCACTGGCTGCTCTTGCAGAGGACCCCGGTTCATGCGTAGCACCCCTACGGCAGCTAACAACCATCTGTAATTCCAAGGGATCTGATACCCTTCTCTGACTTCCGCAGGCATTTCATGACACAAGTGCACTTACATACATGCAGGCAGGACACTCATACACATAAAATAAAAATAATAAAATATTTAAAAAGAATGCAAAACTCTTGTTCTCATGTATCATCTTGCTTATATGTTTTTGAACTGTATTTGGTGCTATATCTTGACTTTTTTGGTCGAGATCATGAGAGACATGAACAATTATATGTGCTTTGATAGTGTTTTCTTTTGTTATTGGTATAATTCTGGGCTAAGATGCTATGGGAAGTTCATTACCTTTTTTTTTTTTTTTTTTGTCTTTTCGAAGAAACAGGGTCTCCCAGTCACCCCATCTGTCCTGGGGACAACTCATTCTGTAGACCAGGGCGGCCTTGGACTCACAAAGATCCACCTGCTTCTGCTTCCCAAGTGCTAGGATTAAAGGCGTGCACCACCACGCCTGGCTCAGGAAATTTCATTACTTTTATGAGAGTGTATACATGGTTTATATTGTTTGATATTCAATGAATGAAATAATCATTTAAAATTTTTTGGAGTTGCAGTCTACTTTGTGGAAAATTTTTAAAATTCTGATCAATTCTTTAACAAAACAAAATGTTTAGGAGTTATATGCCTTTCCTGGTGGGTCAGTTTTGGGATTATCTCTCTATATATATATATATATTTAATATTATATATTTCTATATTTGGTCTTTTTGAGACAGGGTCTCCCTGTAGCCCCAGCTGTCCTGGAACTCACTATGTAGACCAGGCTGGCCTTGAACTCACAGAGATCTGCCTGCCTCTGCCTCCCAAGTGCTGGGATTAAAGGCATGCACTACCACACCCAGCTGGGGTTTTATATCTTTTTTTATTTAATTTTTTCATACACCATACATCATCTCTCAATCCAATTTAGACTCATTTCCCTTTCCATGCTCCCACCCCACCAAAGTTCATGCACTCTGCCATACATGTCTTGCATCTTTTTCTGAGTCTTTCAGGAGTTGTTTTTAAAAGCAGAGGATAGGGGCTGGAGAGATGGCCTAGTGGTTAAGAGCACCGACCGCTCTTACAGAGGACCCGGGTTCGATCCCCAGCACCCACATGGCAGCCGAGAACCGTCTGAAACTCCAATTCCAGGAGAACTCCAGTTCCAGGGGAATCCGACACCCTCTTCTGACCTCCGCGGCAACGCACGACACGGGTGCACAAACCTGCATGCATACAGTACATTTATACACATACAGAAATAAATAAAATTTAAAAAAAAAATGTAAAAGCAGAGGATATTGTTTTTTGGGAGGACTTCACTGTTTTTGTCCCAGTTCTTTTTTGTTGTTGTTCCTTCCAACTTGGTTTACTTCAGTGTTTGCATATATATGTATGTGTATACATACATATATACATACATATAAATATATATGCTCACCTATACTAAAATTATGTCATCTGAAAACAAACTCTATGTTATTTCCAAATCATATTTCTGGATTCACATTTTTCCATTTTGATTTTATATTACTCTGAAATATGCATACATACCCTCCACCCATATACCAGAATTTCAAAGTCTGAAAATAAATGGTAGGTTAATTCTGGAACCTTTTAAATGATTCACATTATAAGAGCACAGTTGCTTTCAGATCACAGGGACTATAACATTAACATTGCTCAGTTTGCCTTACAACTAGGTCTTTGCTGCTAGCATCCACAGATGAGGGATACCATTCATCATATGTTTTTCTGGGACTGTCACTTCACTTAACATAATATATTTTAGTTCCATCCCTTTACCTGCAAAGTTCATGATGTAATCTTTCTTTACTGCTGCCTAGAACTCCATTGTGTAGATGTACCACATTTTCTCTATCCACTTGTCAGTTGAAGGGCAGTTGGATTGATTCTAGCTCTTCGCTACTGTGAAGAGAGCGGCAATAAACATGGCTGTGCATGTATCTCTGTACTAGGATGAGTCTTGTGAGTATATGCCCAGGAGTGGTATGACTGGGTCAGGTGGTAGACTCATTTCGAGTCTTTTAAGGGTTCTCCACACTGCTTTCCATAGTGTTGGTATGAGTTTACATTCCCACCAGCAGTGAATGAGTGCTCCCCTTTCCCCACAACCTCTCCAGCATTTGGTATCATTTGTTTTCTTGATCCTAGTCAGCCTTATTGGAGTGAGATGATATCTTAAAGTGGTTTTAATTTGCATTTCCTTAATTAGTGAAATTGAGCACTTTTTTTAAAATTTAAAGATGTACTTTATGTCAATTCAATTAACATCCAATTAAATTGATATCATAATCTTAATATTAACAGCTAAAAACAAAGAGTTCATACATAGCTTAATTTTACAAAAAAGAAAAAAAAGAATACTAAAGGAAAAATAGAAGTTATTTATATTTTAATTCTAATTTGACCTTACAACATAACCTAGCAATTGAACTTCATCTAACCTAACCTAATTTTATCTAACTGAGCCTAATGCTTTATGTATTCCAACTATTACCTTTCTTTACAAGACAATATAATGCATGGTTATTTTAGGACTTTAAAACATGAATTCATTTCTACTATTGTTCTATTGTTTCAGCTCTTTTTTATATATAAAGTTTTTATTGTTATTAAACTTTTTCCATAGGTCATACATCATTTCTCAATCAAATCTAGAATCACTTCCCTTTCCATGCCCCCCACCCCACCCAAGTCCCTGCACTCTGCCATACATGTCCTGTATCTTTTTCTGAGGCTTTCCGGAGTTTTTTTCAGTACTTTTGTTGTTGTTCTCTCCAACTTGTATTGCTACAGTATATATACATATATATGTATAGTTATACACGCACACATATATACATACATACATACATACATACACATATCACTTGAATTGGAGGACTTTTTTTTTTCCTAAAAGATGTCATGTTTTCCTTAAGGAAGTGCTCGAAGGTTTCTCCTTGGCAATCCCAAACAACTATCAATCCTGCACTTTTGCTCCACATTGGGGTCTTTCCCTCCCATTGTCCCCCATGAAGTCCAGTAAGCATGCGTCCTGTCTCGAAGTCCAGCAAGCATGCATCCTGTCTCGATCTCCCTGCACTGGCCTCCATGATACAGCCCAGGTAGTCCAAAAATGGCATTCTATATTCTGATGAGGCTGACATCCCACTAGCTGTTTAGTCCACAAGCTGGGTATCTCAGTAGTCCCCATCTGGCATTGAAGGTTTGGAGGATTCTTGGAGAGACATGAGTCCTCAGTCCATACTGGAAGGCTAAAAAGCTGTGTCTCATGGCTTTGAGGAGTGCCCAAAGTAGTGGCAGCCACAGAGTTGATGCACTTGCCAGTAAGAATTGAAGACAGGCCAAACGACACTACTCTCTCTTTTTTCTTTTTGTTTCTTTACTAAGATCTCAAGTTCTATGTCTGCAGTACAGTTTCTCTAGTCTTACTGATTATTTATATCTGGTTGTATTTTCCTTTTGGATGCTTAGGGCCACACAGTTAGCCCAGATTAACCAAGCTTTTTGTTTTTTCAAGGTCAGTTGAGGATCTGGTCTTCAGTGGTCTCTCAGGGTTTTTTGGGGGGAGGGGGAGGAGGGTGGGAGCACCTTGCTCCTTTCAGCTTTTCATTCACCAGTGACGTTTAACACTTTTTAAGATGTTTCTCAGCCATCTCTATTTCCTCACTTATGAAGTCTCTGTTCAGCTCTCTAATCCATCTTTTGAGTGAGTCATTTGTTTTCTTCTTTGTTTTTTGAGTAGTTTATATATTCTGGAAGTTAATGCTCTGTCAGATGTATCAATCATGAAGGTTTCCTCCCACTCTGTGGGTTTTCTATTCACTTACCTGATTGTTTCTTTCATTGTACAGAAGCTTTTGAGTTTAGTGAGGTCCCACTTGTCAATTGTTGAGCTTATTTCTGGCACAACTGCTGTCTGGTTTAGAAAGTCTTTTCCTATGCCTATGCCTTGTAGGTTGCTGCCAACTTTTTCTTCTATCGCCTTCAGAGTTTCAGGTTTCATATTGAGGTCTTTGATCCATTTGGTGTTGATTTTTGTACAGGGTGAGAGGTAGGGATTTAATTTTGTTCTTCTACAAGTGGTGATCCAGTTTTGCCATACCATTTGCTGAAGATGCTGTCTTTCCTCCATTGTGAATTCTTGGCCCCCTTGTCAAATATGAAGTAGCTGAAATTGTATGTGCTCAAGTTTGGATCTTCAGTTTTGTTCCATTGGTCTACAGGTCTGTTTCTGTGCCAGTACCAGGCTGTTTTTATGACTACAGCCCTGTAGTATAGTTTGAAGTCTGGTAAAGGGATCCTCCCTGCATCGCTCTTTTAGCTCAGGGTTGCTTTGGCTATTTGGAGTCTTTTGTTTTTCCATATGAAATTAAGGGAGATCTTTCCATCTTCTGATGTCTTCTTAAATCTCCTTCTTCAGGGGTTTAAAATTTTTGTTATAGACATCTTTGGTGTCTCTGGTTAGGTTTGTTCCTATGCATTTTATTGTTTTTGAGGGTAACTGGGAATGCCTCCTTGTAGTCTTTCTCCAGTTGCTTGTTGTTGGTGGAAAGATTTTTGGTAGCTTCTGATTTTTCTAGGTGAATTTTGTATCCTGCCACTTTACTGAAATTCTTAATCATTTCTAGGAGTTTTCTGGTGGATATTTTAGCATCCCTTAGGTAAACTATCATATCATCTATAAAAGGGGATAGCTTGACTTCCTCTTTTCCTCTTTTCCAATTAATACTCTTTTAATTTCCTTTTCTTGCCTTATTGCCCTAGCAAGTGTTTCAAGCACTATATTGCCCTATCAAGTGTTTCAAGCATGATATTGAAGAGGAGTGGTGACAGGGGGCAGCCTGGCCATATTCCTACCTTTAAGGGGAATGCTTCTGTCTCTTCTCCACTTAGGATGATGTTGGCTGTGGGTTTCTTGTATATGGCTTTGATTAAATTCAGGAATGATCCCTCCAGTCCAATTCCCTCTAGGACTTTAAGCATGGATTTTAAGCTGGATGTTGTCAAAGGCTTTTTCTGCATCAATTGAGATGGTCATGTGGTTTTTGTCTTTCAGTCCACTTATGTGTTTTATGATATTTATTGATTTTCCTATATTGAACCATCTCTGCATCTCTGGTATGAATCCAACTTGGTCACGACGGATGATCTTTTTCATGTGGATCTGTATGCAGTTTTTGAGTATTTTGTTGAGAAGTTTTGCATCTGTGTTCATTAATGAGATGGGTCTATAGTTCTCTTTTTTGGTTGTATCTTTGCCTGGTTTTTGTATTAGAGTGAATGCTGGCTTCATAGAAGGAATTTGGGAGATTTCCCTCTGCTTGTATCCTTCTGAACACTTTGAGTAATAATGGTTGTAAGTCCTCTTTAAATGTTTTATAGAATTCTGCTGTGAAACCATCTGGGCCTGGGCTTTTTTTTAGTTGGGAGGTTTCTTATTACATTTTCAATTTCTTCATATATTATGGGTCTGTTTAAGCTGTCAATCTCTTCTTGGTTAAGCTTTGGTGATTCCCAGGATTTCAGATATTCATCCATTTCTCTTAGGTTTTCAAACTTAGTAGAGTATAGGTTTTTGAAGTATTCCTGTATGATTGTCTGGAGCTTTTCTTTGTCTGTTGTGATATTTCTCCTTTCATCATGAATTTATTGATTTGGAGGTGCTCTTTCTTTCTTTTGGGCTAGAGGTCTGTCTATCTTGTTTTTTCTCTCAAAGAACCAACTTTTAGATTCATTGATTTTCTTTGTTTCTACTTCATTGATTTCTGCTCTGATTTTTGTTATTTCTTCCTATCTGTTGGGTTTAGGGTTTATTTGTTGTTGTCTCTCAGTGTTTTTAGATGCAGTGTTAGATCATTTCTTTGTGCTCTTTTTTTTTTTTTTTTTAGCATCTAAAAACACGTGAAAGACAAACACCCACCACCCCACATCACCACCCTAAACCCCACCAGATAGGAGAACTACACACCTCCCCCACCACCCCCCAAACCAGGACACGCGGCAGAGCCCACGCGACTGGCCTGGCCGCACTCCAGGGGCGATGGCGTGCGCATACGCCGACAAGCCGTAACATAGCAGCCGCATGCCCAAATAGAGAGACGCCGCCAAAAGGCGACAGAGTTTTCAGAGCACAGAGTGGATATAGTAGCGAAAATGACTGAAATAGCGGAAGACACAAATGTTTCACACCACGGACACCTCTCGACGGTACAGGAGGCCAGAGACGCGGTGTGTGGCGGGAGGGGCACTTGAGAGAAAAAAAACAAACAAAAAAAAAAAAAAAAAAAAAAAGAAAGAAAGAGCACCTCCAAATCAATTAAATTCATGATGAACAGGAGAAATATCACAACAGACAAAGTAAAGCTCCAGACAATCATACAGGAATACTTCAAAAATCCTTTATACTCTACTACGTTTGAAAACCTAAAAGAAATGGGATCCCGGACTATCTGAAATCCTTGGGAATCACCAAAGCTTACCCAAGAAGAGATTGACAGCTAAACAGACCATAATTATTTTAGTGAAGAAATTTGAAAAAAAAAAAAAAAAAAAAAAAAAAAAAAAAAAAAAAAAAAAAGCCAGGCCCAGATGGTTTCACTAGCAAGCCAGACTCTATACAACATTTTACTAGAGGATTCCAACCCTTATTACTCAAGACGCAGTCCTAGCGTTTAATCGTTCTTATTCTTAGCCACACCGAACGGCTACAAGAGAGGGAAATCTCCCAAAATTCCTTCTTTTATGAATCCAGCATTCCACTCTAAGTAAAAAACAGGCAAAATTACAACCACAAAAAGAGAACTATAGACCCCATCTCATTAATGAACACAGATTGCCAAAAACGTCTCAACCAAACTACTCAAATAGATGCATTAACAGTTCCACATTGAAACAGATCATCCATCGTGCCCAAGTTGGATTCATACCAGAGATGCAGAGATGGTTCAATAAAGGAAAATCCATAAATATCATTAAACACCTCCAAATAAATATCATTCAAACACATAAGTGGGACTGACAGACAAATAACCAATGATCATCTCAATAGATGCCAGAAAAAAGGCCTTTGACAAAATAAGCCCTAAATCCATGCTTATAGTCCTAACTGGGAATTTGATTGGAGTGATCATTCCTTAATTAATCAAAGCCATATACAAGAAACCCACAGCCACATCATCCTAAGTGGAGAAGAGACAGACGCCATTTCCCCTTAAAGGTAGGAATATGACAAGGCTGCCCACTATCAACACTCCTCTTCAAAATAGTGATTAGAAATGCTTATAAGGGCAATAAGACAAGAAAAAAAAAAAAAAAAAGTGCTTGAAACACTTGCTAGGGCAATAAGGATCAAGCAAGAAATTCAGAAAAGGAATTAGCAAAGAGTATGAAGGGGAAAGAGGATATAAGAGGAAGTCAAGCCATCCCTCTTTGCAGATGATATGAAGTTTACTAAGGGAGCTCTCAAATCTCACCAGAAAAATCTCCTCAGAAAAGATTAAGCATTTCAAGTATTAAAGTGGCCAGGGTCGGATACAAAATTCACCTAGAAAAAATCCGAAGCACCACAAAATGGTCCACCACAACAGCAATGGAGAAAGGATCACACGGAGGCATCCACTTACCCTCAAAACATAAAATGCATAGGAACAACTAACCCGAGACACCAAAGAGTTCTATAACAAAAATTTTAAACCCTGAAGAAGGAGATTTAAGAAGACATCAGAACGTGAAGATCTCCCTTAATTTTCCTAGGAAAAAACAAAAAAAGACTACACTCAATAGCAAAGCAACCCTGTAGTCTAAACAAGAGCGATGAGGTGGGAGGATCCATTANGGGTTCATCTGTTGTTGCCTCTCAAGTGCTTTTAGCTGTAGTGTTAGATCATTCACTTGTGCTCTTTCTGTTTTTTTAATGTAGGCACTCAGGGCTATAAACTTGCCTCTTAGGACTGCTTTTAAAGTATCCCATAGGTTTTGTTGTGTTGTATTGTCATTTTTGTTTAGTTCCAGGAATGCTTTTATTTCTTTCTTTATTTCTTCCTTGACCCATTCATTATTCAGGAGAGTGTTGTTTAGTCCCCATGTGTTCTTGTAGATAGTAGGGCTTATCCTGGTGTTGATATTGAGCTTTATTGTGCTGTGGTCTGATAGAATACATGAAAGTATTTCAATGCTTTTGTATTTGTGGAGGTTTCTTCTGTGTCCTAGTATGTGTTCAATTTTGGAGAATGTTCCATGGGGTGCTGAGTAGAAAGTATATTCTCTGGTGTTTGGATCAAATATTTGGTAGATGTCCATGAGATCCATTTGGTGTATCATATCATTCAATTCAGATGTCTCTCTGTTTATTCCTTCTCTGGTTGATCTGTTCAAAGGGCTCAGTGGGGGTATTGAAGTCCCTCTACTATAAATGTGCTGGGATTAATCTGTGCCTTGAGGTCCTGAAGAATTGTCTTTATAAAGTTTGGTGCACCATAGTTTGGTGCATATACAGTCATGATTATGAAATCTTCATGGTTAATTGTTCCTTTGATAAAGATGTAATGGCTCTCTTTGTCTCTTCTGATTACTTTTACTTTGAAGTCTATTTTGTCTGATATTAAAATAACAACTCCTGCTTACTTTTTGGTACCATTTGCTTTTTTCTATCCTTTCACCTTAAGTTGGTACTCATCATTGAGAGTGTGATGGGTTTCTTGTAGACAGTATATAGATGGGTTCTGTTTCCTAATCCATTCTCCCAGTCGATATCTTTTGATTGGGGAGTTTAGTCCATTAATATTTAAGGTTATAATTGAAAGATTTGTGTTGCTTCTTTCACCTTATTATTTATCTGCATTTTTTCATCTAGGTTTCTACTTCTGCAGTTCTGCTTTTATTAATTTCTCTTTCTACGTGCTGGGGGATAGTTGTTCCTCTCCTTTGTCCTTTGAATGGCTTCAAATATTCTCTGAAGGGTTGGTTTTCCGGACATGTAGTCTATCTGATTTTTCTTTCTCCTTCAGGTATAGTTTTTTGCTGGGCATAGTAACCTGGGTTGGCATCTCTAGTCATTTAGCACTGGGAATACTTTGGTCCACATTCTTCTTGCTTTCATGGTTTTCACTGAAAAGTCAGCTGTAATTCTAATGGGTTTCCCCTTATATGTAACTTGTTTTTCTCTTGTGCCTTTCAGAATTTTTTCTTTGTTTTGGGCATCTAGCATTTTTATCTATGATATGGTGTGGGTGGGTTTCTTTTCTGATTTCATCTATTTGGAGTTCTATGTGCTTCTTTTATTTGTATGGGTTTGTCTTTTTTTAGTTTGGGGAAATTTTCATCTATTATTCTGTTGAAGATCTGATCAATATAATTCTCTTGGATTCTTCTCCTTCCTCTATCCCTATGATGCGGAGGTTTGATCTTTTCATAGTGTGCCACATTTCCTGGGTTTTCCACTCTTGTGTATTTTTAAAAATTTCATATTCTTTACTGGAGCTTTTTAATTGTTCTGTATTATCTTCTAGGTCTGATATTCTTTTTTTTTCTGCTTCCTCCATTTTGCTTCTGAGGCTTTTCCCATCCTTTCCTCTTGATTGGATGAGTGTTCAATTTCCTTTTTCATTTCTTCCTGTGATTTGTTTAGTGTTTCCACTTCCTTTTGGAGCTTCTCAATCTCTTCCCGAGGTTCCTTGCTTTGCTGGTTAGTTTCCTTTTTTTTTTTTTTTTAATTTTATTTATTTCTGTATGTGTATGGATGTACTGTCTGCATGCAGGTTTGTACACCCGTGTCGTGCAATGCCGCGGAGGTCAGAAGAGGGTCTCGGATTCTCCTGGAACTGGAGTTCTCCTGGAATTGGAGTTTCAGACGGTTCTCAGCCGCCATGTGGGTGCTGGGGATCGAACCCAGGTCCTCTGTAAGAGTGGTCGGTGCTCTTAACCGCTAGGCCATCTCTCCAGCCCGTTAATTTCCTTTTTTTATCTCAGCATGAGATCTTTCTAGTTTTTCCACTTCTTTTCAGAGTTTGTCTCTCCCTCTAGTTCTTCCTGGAGTTTGTCATTCTTTTCCCCTAGGTCCTTCTTGAGTTTTCATTTTTCTCTCCTTAGTTCTCTGATTCGTTCTTTATATTCATTGATTTCTTTTAATATGTCTATGATTGTTCTTCTAAGATCTATGTCCTGGGTTGCCTCTAGGGAGATCTCATTATAGGAATCGTCTATAGGGTTGGTACAGTTTGGTGTGGAATTATTCTGTTTTCACCATGTTGTTCTTTCATTGTGTTTTGGGCCTGTGGGTTTGTTTTTTGTTTGTATTCTGATGTGAATCTCAAATGTTTCTTCACTATGTTGAAGGCTTACTTTGGTTGCTTCCTTCAAATGCCTTCATTGTGTTTTTCTTGTGCCCCAGGTGGTCTGGCAAAAGCCCCCAATCTCTATGCACTCTAGATGGGTTTTATATCTTTTTAAGGAAGGTGTGTGCTTATCTGAGTTGCTACATTTATTGAAATAAGATATTAGCATAGCCACTCACTTTTTTAAAATTAATTTTATTTATTTCTGTATGTGTATGAATGTACTGTCTGCATGCAAGTCTGTGCACCCGTGTCGTGCAACGCCGCGGAGGTCAGAAGAGGGTCTCGGATTCCCCTGGAACTGGAGTTCTCCTGGAATTGGAGCTTCAGACGGTTCTCAGCCGCCATGTGGGTGCTGGGGATCGAACCCGGGTCCTCTGTAAGAGCAGTCGGCACTCTTAACCGCTAGGCCATCTCTCCAGCCCCCACTTTTAACTCTTAAGCCACCTTGTTGCCCTGTTTTTGTTTTCTTGAGTCAGAGTGCTGCTGGTTCTGGAAGTCATGATACCCATCATGTGGTCAAGGCTGGCCTCAAATTCTTGGCACTCTCCCTGTCTCAACCTCCTGAATGTTGGGATGATGGTGTATACCACAACATTTTATTTATTTTTAAATTTATTGTTTTACACACACACACACACACACACAACACACAACACATATATATTATGTATATATATATAATATGTATAATATATATATATATATTTTTTTTTTTTTTTTAAACAATGTGACCATTTAGTGAAACTCCTTGTGGCTTCAAGCCACCAGGACACAGGCAACCCCAACACTCTTAATCTTCTCTTCAGCTCTTATCATGCTGTGAAGAACATAACCTTTGGGTCTTCTCCTAATGATGACGGGCTGCTTAGGCTTCTCCTTTCCCAGAATCATGAGTAGCACCGATCGGCATACGTTCAATTGATGGGGCCCAACTCCAGTTCTTGTTTTTTGGCAGCATTTACTTGTGTCTGTTCACTGACCAATGTCCACAATTTATCAAGGTTGACAGTTGGGCAGAAACTGTGGCTCCTCTTTGAGTGGTAATGCCGCATACCAACTTTCCCAGAGTAACCTGGGTGACATTTGTCGAAGTTGATCCTGCGGTGATGCATGCCACCAGAATTACCCCGGCCTCCTGGGTGGCGTTTGTACCACAGGTGTTTCCGTGATGCCGCCGTGTGCTCACGTGGCCCCGGAGCTCCGGTGGGTCTTTTCCTTAGTCTGTGGATTAGCGATACTACAATACGATGGGTTTCATGGCCGAAAGGAAAGCTTAAGGGCGGATGGACTTCAGCCGACCAGTTTCGCTAAAGGTAGGGACGCTGGGGCCGGATTAATGGAGGACCCCAACGGCCGCCCTCTCCTTCTACTTCCGGGAGGGGCTGGGCGTTTCGGCGCGTGTTAATAACCGCCCGCCCAACTTCGTCTTTTTACAAAGGGTAATATTCTTAGTTTTTGTACAAGATTAGGTTACAAATTGAATCCAGACTCGTGTTCCCCTCCCAACCCCCACCCCACCAGATTCACCCTTCCAGGTCAGTTCTGATGCAGTCCCCTCTGTTGTTGTACCAATCTTTATCTTTATTTTATTTTATTTATTTATTTTATTTTTAATTTTATACTTAATTTTTATGTGTATGAATGTATGTTTGGCTGAAGGTCTGTTGCACCCGTGTCGTGCAATGCACGCGTAGAGGTCAGAAGAGGGTCTTCGATTCCCTGGAACTGAGAGTTCTCCTGGAGAGTTTGGATTTTAGTTACAGACGGTTCTGACCGCCATGTGGGGTGCTGGGGATTCGAACCGGTCCTCTGAAGAGCGGTCTGCTGCTCTTTAACCCTAGTCATCTCTCCAGCCCCGACACATTTTAAAATAATTAATTTTAAACTTAATATTACGTAGCCTCAGCCTGATCATCCCACTTCTGAAGTTTAAGTGATATTCCTAGTTTGGACGTAATAATAATGGTAGGGGAGTCAAGAAGGAGCACAGATGCAGGTAAGTAGTAATGGGACGCATCTTGGGGCTTCATGCAGGAAACTGTTGTTGAGACAGAGATCCAGAGATTGAGTGATCTGAGCTGGTCTGAAACTTGGAAGTCACTTCTTTTTAATTTTTTATTTATTATTTTTGTATGTGTATGAGTGTATTGTCTGCATGCAGGCTGTGCAACCCGTCCAATTGCCAAGGAGAGTCAGAAGAGGGTCTCAGCATCCCCTGGAACTGGAGGTAAAGATGTTCTTCGAGCGCATATGGTGCTGGGGATTAAACCTTGGGTCCTCTGCAAGAGTAGTCGATGCTGGCGTAACGCAGTAGGCTATCTTTATACCGCTAAGGCTATTCTCTCCAGCCCTTTGAAGCATCTTCTTTTTGTTTTTTTTTTTTCTCTTGTTTGGTCTTTTCGAGACCAGGGTTTCTCCATGTAGCCCCAGCGCCTGAACTTCACTCGTAGACCCCTAGCACATGGCACCAAGTGTTGAACTTCACCAAAAAGACCCGACCAGCCCTGCCTGTCATTGTCCCTCTCCGCAAGTGCAGGAGTGTAGGAGACTAGTGCGCCAAGTGTAAAAGTTGACTGTGGACAGCCCACCCATGGCGTCCGGAGACAAATTCACGTGTTACTGCCCTGTAAACACAATAAAATCCCATAACGTGGTCCCAAAACCTCCGAGACTAAACAGAGGGCTGTGAATTTTTATAAGACGGCTTAATTCGGCGACGAGCCATTGTGTGTGTAATATTACTGCAAAGTTGGAATCCATCGGACACACCCACAAGGTCCCCACTGTTTCTTTGGGCTCCCCACTGTTCTTTGTCGGAGTCCCACTCGTCACTAGAGCGGATCAAGGCAGTTCGGGCTAAGAATCTCACAGGCACGAGTTATGGCAAAAGCCCGCTGCTCAGGATTTAACCTTATCTCCTGATGTTCCCTTGAGGAGGCAGTCTTGTTTTCAGCTATTTGACTGAAAAGTTAAGTAGGCCTGAGGGTAAGTTTTGATTCAGATGGAAGTTTGAGTTAGCTTTAGTTAGTTGGCAGCTTGGTGCCTTTGAATTGGATAAGAAAGTAGGTTTCCATATACTGAGGGTACCACACCAACACACTATGCAAGATTATAGGTTCCCTTGACATCGTGCATTGCCCTGAAGAGTGTGTCCCGAGGCCTAATGCCTCTCTTCTTTTGTGATCCCTGCGACAGGTGCAATACCTCTCAGTTCATGCTAAGAGCGGACTACACGCTAGCGATAGGACTACTGCGGACCACGCCAGTGTCGTGCACCCGCTTTGTTGCCGCACTGGATTCCCGTTTCTCTCTCAAGTCTCTCCGCATAAAATGACCAGGTGGAAGGAAAGTGTCTGCTGTGGTGACCGAGTCTGAAAAAAATGGCCTCAAAGTTATGCTCAGCATCAATCGGAAATTAAATTGAGGTTCAGTGCCCAGGGCTTTCCAAAGTGGGAGTGGATACGCTCTGACCGGAGCATGTTCTCAGGTCCATGATATACAATTGTAACTTATTACACTCACCAAGCGATAGAAAGCCTGCCTATCTCCTCCACTTCTGGCAAAATTCAACGAGACTTCCCATCTCTCTCGGGATTGTTGCCCTAGTTGAAGGGCATGTCTTCATGGAAACAGATTTACAGACACGTGGTGGTTTAAATTTTATCATTTTCAAATTACCTAGGTCAACGAGTCACCAACTCTTACTCTGGTGTCTTGGTGATCCCGCTTAGGCGAAGAGCGCTATATAACTCTAATCAGAAAGCTTCAACCACATGAAACAATACAATAAATAGAGAATAACTATTCCGAGGGGTGAATGCATTCACAGGCCCTCTATGTATGTTTAGTCTATATACCGCCATCTCTAAAATAGGCACTTTAGGAAGCTCCTGTCTTTATATTTTTTTTGTATTTTTAAAAAAAATTTTTTTTAAGTTTTTATGTGTGTACGACATGGACACGACGTCTCCTTTGTGTAGCCCACGTCGCTTGTTCCCTCCAGAGAGCTTTCTGCTGATGAGAAGCGCGAGGCTGTGCTTTGAACTTACACAAAATCCCCTAGCAGATCATCTGAGCAGCAGTTCTGTCTTCGAAGTGAGGTTAGAGGCTCTTAGCTGGGTGGGATGTCACTCCTGAAAGGCACCCTGCCATCTGCCCTATACCCAACGCATGCTAAGAGAGATTAAAGGGACCATGCACCAACACTCCCTGGCTTAGGTATATTATTGAATTTATTTAAAATAATTATGCCCATCGATACCTGATTGTCAGGTCTCAAATAGCTACTCGCAAGCTGTTAGTACTTCTTGTTAAGGAAGAGATAACAAGGAGGCAGGCTCTGCTTCATGACAGCCAACACTACCACAGGACAAGGTGTCTGTGACACAGACCATCCACCACAAATTGCTCTTCTGTTCAGAGATCAAATACTCCACAGAACTAAGTGCAAGACAGTCACACAAGGGTTATGGAGACACAAATCACCAGCTCTCATTAAAGAAGTAGAAGTGCTCCTGTCAAGAACGACTGGAAGGATGTCCACGCAAGCATCCAAGGTACGGGAGCAACCCGGGACACCAGTAGAAGAGCCCAGTTTCTACTTACAGCTGCGCACGACAAGAGTCCAAGACCCAAGAAATCAAGATGTTCCTAATGGAGAATAAGACTCTTGGTTGCGGGCCGTATCTCGTCACATCACACAGGACAGGCACCGAAACGGGCATCGGAACCTATGTACTTCATCTTTAGGTAGTGTATTGTATCGTCAATCTTAATAGTTTTACATATTGAAAAGTTGAGAGGCTCCTCAAATATATTTAGATAACACACATATAATTTAAACAAGTGACTGATCATGGGCTCTGGAAGAGCCCTTAGCAGGTGACGAGCAACACTTGCCCTCTTGCAGAGGACCCTCCGTACGATTGCATTCTCCCAAACGCAAGTCCAGTATTGAGCAGAGGAACCCCGCCTGCACAGAGAGACATCCCTACCCGACCCTAAAGGGAAATCCCATAGGGAAGTTATCCTTTGCCCTTAGCTCCTTATATTTAGATGCTCCTCATCTTTTTTGTGAAGTTGTGGAACCTGAATTCCCATTTCATGTTCCTCTAGTGCGCGCGGTTTTCTGCAAGTTAGGGAATGAGGACTGAGTGAAAGAAATTTGCATTTCAGTACTCATAGGTAACCTTTTCATTTGAGACATATGGATGTTTTGTAGACTCAGCTTCTAAACAAATTCTTTTCTGAGACATATACCAGTGCAGCCATCTAACAGCAGGCAGGGCAGCGCAAGTGACAGGCTGAGCCACTCGCACTAGATTCTGACACGTATGGGTGATCTCCACACTGTGTGTGTGTGTGTGTGTGTGTGTGTGTGTGTGTGTTTGTTGACATATATTTAGAAGACCTTTAGGCAGCTTACTCCTTACCATGACATAGTCTGGATTTGTTTTCTTTATTTAAGTATTGTTTATTTATGAATTAGGGGTGGTAAAACTACCCTGCTGGTCTGAAACTTGCTTTTTGTAGCCTTGGGCTGGCTTTTAGTCGCTACAACCACGAACATCCCATAACCTGTGCCTTCAAGATGCCTCCAAGAGTTTGCTTGGACCCAGCTTAAAGCCCGCATAGTCAGCAACCCAACACCCATCCTTTCATCATGAGTAAGTAAAGATTTGAAGTAATTATATTGTGGTTTGGTGTGGTTGATTTTGATGTATCCTTGAAGTTTTTAAAAACATAAAAGCTGAGGGACCTACTTGTGCATGGTGGATAAGAGCATTAAAAGCCTACTGCTCTTAGACAGGACCACCCCCGAATGTTTCGATTTCCAGCACCCACACTCTGCTCGTGCTTGCCCTAAGAAGCCGTCTTGAAAAGAGCTCCGAGGTTCCCACGCGGGAATCCAAACACCCTGTTCAATTCTCGACTTCCTTTGCGCTCCAGCAACCCTGACAGGGCGACCCTGCATACAAAGGTCCTGAGCAGGAGGACAGTACCTACGTCCATGAAACACATAAAAAATAATTACCAAAGATCTTAACAAGTAAGTAAGGAGAAAAATCATCCCAAAAGCGTACCATGTGCTAGCCTGGAGCACTAACAACCGCTTAACTGATAATGTTTTACAACTTTTTCTTCTAATAAATTAATCTGTGCAAATTCCCGACCAGGTTGAAAACAGGAGCACCTAATGCGCTACATCGCTGACAGCTATCAATTTTCACCGAACCCATGATTTCGAGTCCAATAAAAGCTTTATTCAAAAAGTGTAGCAGAATAAGATCAAAGTGGAAATAAAATAAAAAGACCAGATAGGTGTTGAGGACTGTAGGCAAGTCCGGCAGATACCACTTCATATTGCTCCGCTACGTGGGACCTTTTGGTGGCAGATGAGACCAGCTCGAGGCGTGATGAACTGTTGTGTCCCAATGTCACTCCCTAGCACCGAAAAAGCCCTCTAATGTAAAAGTCTGCTGTATCTTTTGGTTCTGAGATGAACTTCAGCGCTGTATTTATCTATTTCTCCTTTTTCTTGAGGAGTATTTATTATTCCTTGCAGGTAGGATAGGTCTTGGACATGTTCAGAAATTTAGTTACAAAGATTTTATCAGTTATTGACTTCACAAACCTAAAACAGCATAAACTGTGATGGAGAAGTTCAGCTAGGAGGACTAGGAATGCAGGATAGCTAACACTTTCCTGAGGAGTATACATCTACTGGCTACATACGTTATATTAACCTCCATCTCTCCTACCTCTGACTGGTCGTAGGTTATGAGGGACTGGCAGGTGTGCCACATATATAGGCATGGCTCTATTCTTTTATGACCTCAGTTCTTTCTGATGCAACCATGTCAATTCTTCCGCCCCATTGGTTCCAGCTGGTCCGGAAGCAGAAGTTCAAACCCCCTAGACGATAGAATGACCCTAGTAGCACCCACTACTTTGTCTCGGTTATATGTTTAACAGTACATATTACTTTTCAGTGCAATAAGGTCCCTCTTTTGTAAAAATAAACCTTTCCTGAGAGACAAACTTTTGCGTGGAGGCGTGTCCTTGCACTCCCCTCGTTGTCCTGGGGATGCCGTGCTGCTGTCTCGTCCGAAATGTATGTCACATCCCACAGTCACTGCAGGGTGCTTTCCTCCACTACTGTGTTGGAAACACTTGCCTCTAGCGCACCGCACCTTAGGTTGGATAAAAACTAGAGTTTTATTATATATTACTTTTTTTTGGTAAATTTTCAGTCCTTCATGGTCATGTTATGAGTAGCTGTGTAAAAGTGAAGTGACTTGTGAGTCTTATTGCCTTTAATGTGATTGATGAGCTGTTGTGTAGAAGGGACGTTGAAAGTTCATTCATGTTATTTATCGACGTTAAGCTGTGTGATAAGAGACATGATGCTCAAGTGTCTTCATGGTGCATGTATTGTATGTTGTATGTGAGCTAGCTACTAACCAGAATAGGTGACTGAGGTTTCTTCGAATGGTTTATGTATTGGAGTGGGTAGCTCTATAAAGGGTAATGCTGTCTTAGTCTCCTTTGGGTATTTGTGAGCCCATATTGATCCCGATAGATCTGTTTATTTAGTGTTTGTGATTTTAGGCTTCATGGTTTTTATGATGTAGCTGTGTAAAGGATGTGCTATTCTTCATGCTTATGGTAATTGGCACTAGCATCCACAGATGAGGGATACCATTCGTCGTTTGTTTTTCTGGGACTGTGTTACTTCACTCAGCATGATGTCCTCTAGCTCCAGCCATTTTCCTGCAAAGCTCATGATGTCGTCTTTCTTTACTGCTGCATAGAACTCCATTGTGTAGATGTACCACATTTTCTCTATCCATTCGTCAGTTGAGGGGCATTTAGGTTGGTTCCAGCTCTTTGCTATTGTGAAGAGAGCTGAAATAAACATGGCCGTGCATGTATCTCTGTGGTGGCGTAAGTCTTGAGGGTACATGCCCAGGAGTGGTATGGCTGGGTCGGGTGGCAAGTTCATTCCAAGTCTTCCAAGGGTTCTCCACACTGCTTTCCATAGTGGCTGTACGAGTTTACATTCCCACCAGCAGTGGATGAGTGTTCCCCTTTCCCCACAACCTCTCCAGCACTTGGTATCATTTGTTTTCTTGATCCTAGCCAGTCTTATTGGAGTAAGATGATATCTTAAAGTGGTTTTGATTTGCATTTCCTTAATGATTAGTGATGTTGAACACTTCTTAAGGTGTTTCTCAGCCATCTCTAATTCCTCACTTGTGAAGTCTCTGTTCAGCTCTTTGCTCCATCTATTGAGTGGGTCATTTGTTTTCTTTCTTCTTTGTTTTTTGAGTAGTTTATATATTCTGGAAATCAATGCTTTGTCAGATGTATCTGCAGTGAAGGTTTCCTCCCACTCTGTGGGATTTCTCTTCACTTCCTTGATTGTTTCTTTTGATGTACAGAAGCTTTTGAGTTTAATGAGGTCCCATTTGTCAATTGTCAACCTTAATTCTTGCGTAGCTGCTGTCTGATTTAGGAAGTCTTTTCCTACGCATATGTCTTGTAGTCTGCTGCCAACTTTTTCTTCTATAGCCTTCAGAGTTTGGGGTTTCATGTTGAGGTCTTTGATCCATCTGGAGTTGACTTTTGTACAGGGTGAGAGGTAGGGGTTTAATTTCATTCTTCTACAGGTGATGATCCAGTTTTGCCAACACCACTTGCTGAAGATGTTGTCTTTTCTCCATTGTGGCTTCTTGGCCCCCTTGTCAAATATAAGATGGCTGAAATTGTATGTGCTAAGATTTGGATCTTCAGCTTTGTTCCATTGGTCAACAGGTCTGTTTTTGTGCCAGTGCCAGGCTGTTTTTATGACTATAGTCCTATAGGATAGTTTGAAGTCTGGTATAGAGATCCCCCCTGTGTAGCTCTTTTCACTCAGGGTTGTTTTGGCTATTCAGGGTCTTTTGTTTTTCCAAATGAATTTAAGGACTTTTGTTTACAAGCCTGTGAAGAAACTCTTAGGGATTTTGATTGGAATTGCGTTAAATCTATACAAGAGCTTTGGTAAAATGGACATTTTTACAATGTTAATTTTCCCAATCCATGAGCATGGGAGGTTTTTCCATCAACGGATTAACTGATGAAATCAATCAACAATCAGCCTTGCTGAGCACTCTTTTCTCCATTTAGAATGATGTTGGCTGTGGATTTGTTGTATACAGCTTTAATTATATTGAAGTATGTTCCCTCCAGTCCAATTCCCTTTAGGACTTTAAATATAAAGATATGTTGAGGGCTGGAGAGATGGCCTAGTGGTTAAGAGCACTGACCTCTCTTACAGAGGACCCGGGTTCGATCCCCAGCACCCACATGGCGGCCAAGAACCGTCTGAAACTCCAATTCCAGGAGAACTCCAGTTCCAGGGGAATCCAAGACCCTCTTCTGACCTCCGTGGCATTGCACGACACGGGTGCACAGACTTGCATGCAGACAGTACATTCATACACATACAGAAATAAATAAAATTAAAAAAATGTTTAAAAAAATAAAGGTATGTTGAACTGTATCAAAGGCTTTTTCTGTATCAATTGAGGTAACCATGTAGTTTTTGTCTTTGGGTCCATTTATATGATTTATGACATGTATTGACTTAATGTATGTTGAACCATCTCTGCATCTCTGGAATAAAGCCAACTTGATCATTGTGGATGACTTTTTTGATGTGTGCTTGTATGTGGTTTGTAAGCATTTTATTGAAAAATTTTGCATCTATATTTATTAAGGATATGGGTCTATTGTTTTCTTTTTTGGTGGTATCTTTTCCTGGTTTTGATATTAGAGTTTTGCTGGCTTCATAGAAGGAAGTTGGAAATTTCATTTTGTTTCTATCATTTTGAATAACTTAAGTAATATTCTTATAGGTCCTCTTTAAATGTCTGATAGAATTCTGCTCTAAATCCATCTGGGTGTGGGTTTTTTTTTTAGCTGGGAAGTTTCTTATTCGTGTTTTTTAATTTCTCATACATGGATCTGTTTAAGACTGTTTCATCATCTTTTTGTTAAGCTTTGTGAGCTCCATGCATCAGATATTAATCCACTTTTTCTTTTTTTTTATTTTTTTTTTTTTTTGTCCCTTTTTTGGGAGATAACGGGTCCTACTCTGTAGCCAGCTTTCCCTGGAAACTCATCACTAGATAGGCCAGGCTGGCCTTGAACTCGACAAAGATCCGCCTGCCCTTCGCCTCCCAAGTGCTAGGAATTAAAGGTGTGCACCACCACACCTGGATTTTATCCATTTCTTTTTAAGTGGACTGAAGGTCTATCTTGTTTATCCTTTTCAAAGAACCAGCCCTTCTGGACTCATTTGTTCTTTGCTATTACTTTTCTTTTTTAATTTTCTTCTTGTTGTTGGTTTTGGGATTCAATTGTTTGTTTGACGAACTGCAAGTGTCTTGAATTCGCAAACGATAGGGTCATTATTTCTTCGCCCCTTTCTGTTTTTTTCTAATGTAGGCACTTTACGAGCTATAAATTTCCCTCTTAGTCTTCGCTTTTAAATATCATCCAGAGGTTTTGTATATTATTGTTTTGTCCTTTTGGTTTAATTCCACGGATACTTTTATTTCTTTCCTAGTTTTTCCTTTGATTCATTAATTATTCAGGGGTGTTTTGTTTAATTTCATGAGTTCTCATAGTTACTAGTGCTTCTTCTTATGTTGATTTTAAAAGGCAGTTAAAAAAAAAAAAAAAAAAAAAAAAAAAATATTTTTTTCAAAAAATTTTTTTGTATTTGTTGAGGTTTGTTCTGTGTCCCAAGAAAGATTGGCTTGGTACCATTTGGAGAATGTTCCATGGAAGTGCTGAGTAGAAAGCATAATTCTCTGGTGCTTGGGGTGGAATATTTCCATTCAGTAGATTGTCTCTTTTACCGGTCCATTTGGTGTATTGTATTTGTTCAGTTTCAGATTCTCTCTGTTTTATTCTTTGTCTGTTGCATTTTTCTAGTTGAATACGTGGGGTATCAATAGTCCCCTACTCTACTAGGTGTTTGCACGTTAATCTGATGCCATACAAGTTCCTGTAAGAGAACATTAGGTTTTATGAAGTTTATTTCAGTCGCACCCAGAAGTTGTGGGCCTACATCTTCACGACTGTGGATACTCTTTCTTTATTAATTTGTTCTTGCATAAGAATGAAGTGACTCTCCTTATCTCTTTCTGATTAGTTTCTAAGTTTTGAAAGTTTCATAATTTTGACTCCTGCCTTGCTTCTTAACAATAGCCATTTGCTCTGAAGTAATTTTTTTCCCACCCTTAACATAGTGCCAAAAGATGGACTTTCTTTCTTTCTTGGTCTTTCTTTTTTCCTTTTTTCTTTCTTTCTTTTTTATTCTTTCTTTCTTTCTTTCCTTCCTTTCCTCCTTCCTTCCTTCTTCCTTCCTTCCTTCCATTCCTTCTTCCTTCTCGCTTCCTTCTTCCTTTTTTTTTTGTAATTTTGAGAACCAGGGTCTCTCTTCTTTAGTCCCAAAGCTGGCTGGAGCTCAACTCTCGTAGACACCAGGCTGCGCCTTGAACTCACAGGGATCCACCTGCCTCTGCTCCAGTGCTTCAGATTAAACGGGTCCACCACCACAACCCAGCTATTTGCTTGGGGGGAAGCGGGGCCATTTTCTTAATCCATCCTATTAGCTTGTGTCTCTGGATTGGAAAATTCAGTCCATTAATATTTTAAAATTAATTTTTTTTTTTTTTTTTTTTTTTTTTTTTTTTTTTTTTTTTTTTTTTTTTTTTTTTTTTTTTTTTTTTTTTTCTTTCTTTCTTCTTTCTTGGTGTGATTTTATTAAGTATTTTCTGTTGCTCCTTGGGTATTGTTAGTTGTTCCTTTCTTCTGTTTTTTGGATTGCTTCAAAGTATTCTATGAAGGGGTGGTTTTCTGGACAATGAATTCTTCTCACATATTTATGTCTGAAAAATTTTCCCATTGTCCCTCACATTAATAATAGGACCATTTTTGCTGGGTTGAACTCTTATAAGGCCATTTAGAACTGGGAATACTTTGGTCTACGTTCTTCTTGCTTTCTTATTTTGCACTGAGAAGTCATCTGTAGTTCTGATGGGTTTTTCCTTTATTGTGACTTTTTTTTTCAAACATCTAGTATTTTTACTATCGATCATGGCATGGGGAATTTCTTTTCTGGTCCTTTCTATTTGCTGTTCTAACAACAGTGCTTCTTGTATTTGTAATGTCTTTCCTTAATTTGGGGAACAATGTCTTCTACATATTCCTGTTGGAAGATCTGGTCAATAACACATTACCTGAAGATTTTTCTCCTTCTTTCTATACCTATGATGCCTAGGTTGGTACGGTTTATTTTTCCTCAAAAAATTTATTGATCTCTTGTACATTTCATACAAAATTTCGTAATCAAATCGAGACCCGTTCCCCCTTCTTGCCCCCTCCCGATCCACCCCACCAAGCTCATGCTTCTGGCTGCCCAAACCATGTTTTTTTTTTTATCTTTTTCTCAGTCTCTTTTTAAAATTTTTGATGTGAAGTTTACGTGTTTAAGCCAGAACATTCAACCATTGCAGTCAGCTTCTTGCCAGACTCCTTGTTGTTGTTCGTTGCTGTGTTCCTTCCAACTGCAAATCATCCAAAAATATGCACATCTATGGCATACCATATATGCCTTTTAGCATCTTCAGCTTATGATTTCTTTTTCATTAGGCTGAAAGATGTTATGTTTTCCTTAAGGAAGTCCTCGAAGGCTCCTCCTTGGCAAAGCCAAACAGACCATCATCCTGCCCTTGTGCTCCACACTGGGGTTTTCCCTTCCCATGCTCACAAATGAGGTCCAGTAAGCACTGTGTCCCTGGTCTTGATCTTCCTGTAACTGGTCTCCATGATACAGCCTGGGTTGGGTGGTCCAACAATGGCAATGGCAATCTATATTCTGGTGAGGTTGAAATCCCTTTATCTGTTTAGTCCATAAGCTGGTTATCTCAGTAGTTAGTCCCCATCTGGCACTGAGATTTGGAGGATTCGTTGGAGAGACATGAGATCCTTCCAGTCCATATTGGAGGTGAAAAAGCTGTGCCTCATGTCCTTGAAGAGTGCCAAAAACAGTGGCATCCACAGGGTAGATGCACTTGCCAGCTGGATCAGCAAACGACTGTGCTCTTCTTTGATTATTTTCTATTATTATTTTTTTTTTTTACGTTTTTGTCTTTTTACTAAGAAATCAAGTTTATACTTGATACAATTTTCAGGCATTAACTAATTATTTAATTTCTGGTTATACTTCTTTTGGATGCTTAAGGCTGCACAGTTAGCGCCAGATTCACCAAGATTTTTGTTTTCTCAACGGTCAGTTGAGGATTTGGTCCTCAGGTTTTTTTTTGGGGGGAGGGAGCCCCTCATTATTTTTGGGTTTTCATATTTCCCCCACTACTTCCATTCACTCGAGGACAAAGTCAGGTCCTGCTAGACCAGGCTTCCTTTTTGAAGCATGAGAGACTTTCCTCTTTATACACAGGACACTGGCTGAAGGGACTGAACATGGGCACAATTAGTGGGATCTCCAATACCGTCCTGGCACAGGGAGAGGGCTGGTGATCACATTTGAGGACCATTTCAAGAGATGCCCCCATCATAGTCCCCTGGGACTTGAATTGAACTTGAAAGGGCAAATGGAAAAGTTATCACTTAAGTCCCTTGGACAAATTGGTATGGGAATTAAATATGGTTGTGGTAGCACGTCCAGAAAGTCTAAGTTGCACCAGCCTGGTACTTTCAACTACTGTATAAAATTTTAGAAAACACAGCTAAGAGCCTCAAGCAGCCTTGCTCATAAGATATAACGAAGACCTCCCATAAGATAAATACTGTTGTTAGATACAATGTCATGACGAACTAGGGTTTTTTCCCTCATTCTTTTGATTTTCTGCATACATACCCTCCAACCATACACCAAACTGGCTGTCTGACTACATGGTAGGTTAATTACTAGAACTGTTAGGGATTCGCTACAATATAAGAGCACAGTGTTTTCAGATCATGAGAATTATAACATTTAACATTGCTTGTTTGCCTTACAACTAGATAATAGGTGCATTGCATCCCAGGTAGGGGTACATTCCAATCTATTTATTTTTTCTGGGACTGTCGATATTCACTCAGCATAATATCTTCTAGTTCCATCCATTTACCCTACAAATTTCATTATGTCACCTTTCTTTACCACGTAAACTCCACATGTATATGATGTACCCGGACATATTTTCTCTATCCATTTGTTGGTGGAGGGGCACTTGGATTGAGTTTCCATCTCTTCCTATTGTTCGAGCGAGAGTTGCAATAAACTATGGCTAATGCCATGTATCTCTTTGCTAGGATGAGTCTTGTGGGTATTACACAGGAGTGGTATAGACTGGGTTAGGTGGCAAGCTCATTTTTGAGTCTCTTAAGGGTTTCTCACACTGTACTTGTTTTCCATGTGTTTAGTACCAGTTTACTACCCTCGTTTTATGGTGTCCCACATTCCTGATTATTCTATTTCTGTATGCTTAAAAACTTTTTTTTTTGGTCTTTTTTGAGACAGGAAGTCATTCCTATAGTTTCCAGCTGCCTGGACGTTCCTGTGGTAGAGCATGTTGGCTTTAATCTCATAGAGATCTGCTTTGCCTCTGCCTCCCTGCAGTGCTAGGGATTGCAGGTGTGTGCCACCACTGTCAGCCCAGATCTTGGATATATCTATTTTCGCCTTCTCTATCTACTTCATTCAGTAAGTTATCTGTTACTCTCCCGAGTCTTATTTCTAAACTGTCTTTATGTCCAGATGTTTATATGAGTGGTCCTACTGTCCTTTTTTTTCATTTCAACGCTGAGTTTTCTTTCCGTAATTTGTATTATTTAATAAATAACTCATGTCCAGATTTTATCATTATACAATCTTTAGGTTCATTCCTGTCATTGTTCTGTTTAAAGGTCTTTGAATTTATCATATTGCTTTATATGTTTTTTTAATTCCTTGATTCTTGTAATCATGTTTATGAAGCTTCTTTTTAAGATCTGTTGTCGGGTCACTTTAGGGGGTCCTTCACTATAAGGACGATTTATGTTAGTGGAGAACATTATTCTTTGGATTATTTAAATCGTTTTTTATTTTTTTTGTTTGATTTTTGGCATATGATTTCTTTTGTTGTTTTTGGTGATTCTTCTGAAATATGGCAACTCAAGTGTTTGTTTGAAACTTGAAGACTGGCTTTTGCTTATATGTCTTGAAAGTGCCCCTTGTTGTCTTCTTATTAGTTATGAAAGCCTGGTTGGTCTAGGCTTCAGGCTCTTCTGATTTTTAAAATTTTTGATTTATTTTTTTNCCCAGCTTTCCTGGAACTCATTCTGTAGACCAGGCTGGCCTTGAACTCACAAAGATCCGCCTGCCTCTGCCTCCCAAGTGCTAGGATTAAAGGTGTGCACCACCACACCTGGCATTTATCCATTTCTTTTTAAGTGGACTGAAGGTCTATCTTGTTTATCTTTTCCAAGTACCAGCCTTTGGACTCATTGATTCTTTGTATTATTTTCTTTGTTATTTCTTCTTGTCTGTTGGTTTTGGGATTCATTTGTTGTTGACACTTGAAGTGTCTTGAATTGCAACGATAGGTCATTTATTTTTGCCCTTTCTGTTTTTCTAATGTAGGCACTTTAGAGCTATAAATTTCCCTCTTAGTACTGCTTTTAAATAATTCCAGAGGTTTTGTTATATTATGTTGTCCTTTTTGTTTAATTCCACGGATACTTTTATTTCTTTCCTAGTTTTTCCTTTGATTCATTAATTATTCAGGGGTGTTTTGTTTAATTTCATGAGTTCTCATAGTTACTAGTGCTTCTTCTGGTGTTGATGTTAAGCTATATTACTGCATTGTTGTCTGATAGAATGTATGGAATTATTTCAAAATTTTTTTGTATTTGTTGAGGTTTGTTCTGTGTCCCAGGATGTGGTTGATTTTGGAGAATGTTCCATGGAGTGCTGAGTAGTAAGCATATTCTTTGGTGCTTGGGTGGAATATTCATTCAGTAGATGTCTTTTAGGTCCATTTGGTGTATTGTATTGTTCAGTTCAGATGTCTCTCTGTTTATTCTTTGTCTGGTTGATTTTTCTAGTTGATACAGTGGGGTATCAAAGTCCCCTACTACTAGTGTGTTGCAGTTAATCTATGCCATAAAGTCCTGTAGAATTAGGTTTATGAAGTTCAGTGCACCAGAGTTTGGTGCCTACATATTCATGACTGTGATATCTTCTTTATTAATTGTTCCTTTGATAAGAATGAAGTGACTCTCTTCATCTCTTCTGATTAGTTTTAGTTTGAAGTCTATTTTGAACTCCTGCTTGCTTCTTAATGCCATTTGCTCTGAATAATTTTTCCCACCCTTAACATAGTGCCAAAAGATGGACTTTCTTTCTTTCTTTCTTTCTTTCTTTCTTTCTTTCTTTCTTTCTTTCTTTCTTTCTTTCTTTCTTTCTTCCTTTCCTTCCTTCCTTCCTTCCTTCCTTCCTTCCTTCCTTCCTTCCTTCCTTCCTTCCTTCCTTCCTTCCTTTCTTTCTTTCTTTCACGGTCTCATGTAGTCCAGGCTAGCCTTGAATCTGCTATGTAGCCAAATCTGGCTTTAAACTCCTGACCCTTCTGCCTCCATCTTCCAAGTCTTGGGATCACAGGCATGCACCACCACTCTGGCTTACTGTTTTCTTAGCTTCTGTGATTGTTTGCATATCCCATTGCCTTAGTCACTGGTAATGCATTAACTGATGCAAGGAAGATGGCATTGAATAAATTTCAAGGAAATCAAACATGAAAGGACATTGCTAATGTGCCTCTGACTGCTAACAAACAGATGGAGAGATTTACTTTACAGGAGAGATGACCTAAATGGCAAATCCACTAGTGGAAAGGGCTGCAAAATGCTACTTACGGGTATTGCTGGATTCTAGGCTTCTATTTTCTGGACCTGAGATGTCAGGTGGCTTACAGTCTTGATCAAACCTCTGTACAGGCATAACAGACATCCTGTCTTTTTCATAGCAAGGCTCCTGTTTCTGTGGCACTGTTGAAGCTTCTTTAAAGGGTAGAGTTTTAGCAGTTTTGGGAACAGCATCTGCCAAAGACAAGAAGATTCAAGTTGCTTTGATGTAAAGAAAAAAAATCTTTGTGAAAAAGCTTAGAACTAGGTTTATTTAATATCATTTCAATTTCCAGAGATTGGCCCTATATCCTCATAGGAAGCTGCAAGTATGGAGTTGCTAGCTGTGATGAAGACAGATAGAGACAGTAAGGGACAGTGGGGTTTTTTTTTTTTTTTTTTTTNGAGTCTTTTTGAGACACGGGTCTCCCTGTGAGCCGGCGGCCGGGGAACGCCACCACGCTGGAGACCAGGCGGGCCTTGAACACACCCAAGAGTAGTAGGCCGGCCGCGGCCGCCCAAGGGCGAGGAGGAACGGCGGGGCCACCCAACACCCAGCCAGAGAAGCCGGACAGGGGGGGGGGAAAGCGGGTGCTCAGGTTAGCCATGCAGCAGAAAGCCACGTGAAGTGGCGTGGGGCATCAGTAAGCGACACCGCGGGGAGGCGGGGGATGAGGAGAGGGAGGGTTGCGCCCTAGAATCGCAGAGGTGGGGGAGATGGCAGGTCGGAGCAGGGGGGAATGGGGGGGGCGGGGTCTGGTCAATACCATTATCCTGAGATTTTTCTCCTTCTTCTATACCTATGATGCCTAGGTTTGGTCTTTATTTTTCCTCAAAACCAATTTTTACTGAAGCTTTGTACATTTCATACAAATTTCCAATCAAATCGAGACCCGTTCCCCCTTCCTTGCCCCCCTCCCCATCCCACCCCACCAGAGCTCATGCATTCTGCCAAACATGTTTTTTTTTTTATCTTTTTCTCAGTCTCTTTTAAAATTTTTGATGTAGAAGTTTACTGCTTTAAGCAGAAGTTCACCATTGCAGTCAGTTCTTTGCCCCAGACTTTGTTGTTGTTGTTGTTGTTGTTCCTTCCAATCTGCATCACTCCAAAATATGCACATATGCATACCACATATATCCTTTAGCATCTTCAGCTTATGATTTCTTTTTCATTAGGCTGAAAGATGTCATGTTTGAAGGCTCCTCCTTGGCAAGCCCAAACAACCATCAGTCCTGCCCTTGTGCTCCACACTGGGGTTTTCCCTTCCCATGCTCACCAAATGAGGTCCAGTAAGCACTGTGTCCTGTCTTGATCTTCCTGTACTGGTCTCCATGATACAGCCTGGGTAGTTCAACAATGGCAGTCTATACTCTGAAGAGACTGAAACCCCATTAGTAGATCAGTCCACAAACTAGACTTGTCAGCAGTCCCCATCTGGCACTGAAGATTTGGAGGATTCTTGGAGAGACATGAGTCTTCAGTCCATATTGGAAGGTTGAAAAGCTGTGTCTCATGCTTTTGAAGGATGGCAAAAGCAGTGGCAGCCACAGGGTAGCTGCACTTGCCAGTAAGACAAGCAAAACGACTGTGCTCTTCTTTTTATTTTTATTATTATTTTTTTTTTTACTTTTTGTCATTTTACTAAGATCTCAAGTTTTATACTTGAATTACAATTTCTCAGGCATTACTAATTATTTATTTCTGGTTATACTTTCATTTTGGATGCTTAAGGCTGCACAGTTAGCCCAGATTAACCAAGATTTTTGTTTTCTCAAGGTCAGTTGAGGATTTGGTCCTCAGGTTTTTTTGGGGGGGAGGGAGCCCCTCACTCTTTTGGCTTTTCATTTACCACTTCCATTCACTCGAGGACAAAAGTCAGGTCCTGCTAGACCAGGCTTCCTTTTTTGAAGCATGAGCAGACTTTCCTCTTTATAGACTGGACACTGGCTGAAGTGGGACTAATGGGACATTAGTGGATCTCCAATACCTCCCTGCACAGGAAGGCTGGTGACTCACATTTGCAGGACATTTCAAGAGATGCCCCCATGCATAGTCCCCTGGGACTTAGTTGACCTCTGAGGGCAAGGAACAAAGTTATCCCTTAAGTCCCTTGGACAAATTGGTATGGGAATTAAATATGGTTGTTAAGCATCCAGAAAGGCTAAGTTGCACCAGCCTGGTACTTTCAACTACTGTATAATATTTTATAAAACACTAAAAGCTCAAGCAGCCTTGTATAAGAAATACTAAGAAGCACTCCCATAAGATAAATGCTGTGCTTAGACACAAGGTCATGACAAACTATTTTTTCCCTCATTCTTTTGATTTTCTGCATACATACCCTCCACCCATATACCCAAACTGGCTAAGTCTGAAAATAAATGGTAGGTTAATTCTAGAACCTGTTAAGGGATTCGCACAATATAAGAGCACAGTTGTTTTCAGATCATGAGGAATATAACATTAACATTGCTTAGTTTGCCTTACAACTAGTTACTTGGTGCTTGCATCCACAGGTGAGGGGTACCATTCATCATTTATTTTTCTGGGACTGTGATACTTCACTCAGCATAATATCTTCTAGTTCCATCCATTTACCTACAAAGTTCACGATGTCATCTTTCTTTACCACTGCCTAGAACTCCACTGTATAGATGTACCACATTTCCTCTATCCACTTGTCAGTTGAGGGGCACTTGGATTGGTTTCATCTCTTCACTATTGTGAAGAGAGTTGCAATAAACATGGCTATGCATGTATCTCTGTGCTAGGATGAGTCTTGTGGGTATATACCCAGGAGTGGTATGACTGGGTTAGGTGGCAAGCTCATTTTGAGTCTCTTAAGGGTTCTCCACACTGTTTTCCATAGTGTTTGTACCAGTTTACATACCCTCGGTTTTATGGTGTCCCACATTCCTGATTATTCTATTTCTGTATGCTTAAAAACTTTTTTTTTGGTCTTTTTGAGACAGGATCTCCCTATAGTTCCAGCTGGCCTGGAACTCACTGTGTAGAGCAGGATGGCCTTGAACTCACAGAGATCTGCTTGCCTCTGCCTCCTGAGTGCTAGGATTAAAGGTGTGTGCCACCATGTCAGGCCCAATCTTGATATTCTATTTTCTACTTCATTCATTCTGTTACTGAGTCTTTTTCACCTGTCCTTTCCAGATGGTTTATTGAGTGTCTACTTCCTTTTTCATTTCAACCTGAGTTTTCTTCAGTATTTGTATATATTTTAATAACTCATTCCAAAGTTTATCATTATCATCTTTTAGTTCATCCCTGTCTTCTTTTAGGTCTTTGATTTATTTGTTTATATGTTTTTTTAATTCCTTGAATTCTTTGATCATGTTTATGACAGCTCTTTTAAGATCTGTGTCGGGTCACATTTAGGGGGTCTTCACTATAGGAGTCTTTATTTAGTGGAGACATTATTTGGATTTTTAATGTTATTGTTTTTTTGTTGTGATTTTGGCATATGGATTTCTTTTGTTGTTTGTGATTCTGATATGAAACTCAAGTGTTTGTTGAACTGAAGACTGGCTTTGCTTATATTCTTCAAGTGCCCTTGTTGTCTTCTTATTAGGTATGAATAGCTGGTTGGTCTATGCTTCAGGGTCTCACTTCTGATTTTTATTTTATTTATTTTCATATGTGTATGAATGTACTGTCTGCACGTAGGTTTGTGCACCTATGTTGTGCAATGCTGAGGAGGTCAGAAGAGGGTGTCAGATTCCCCTGGAACTGGAGTTAAAGACGGTTTTCAGCCTCCATGTGGGTGCTGGGGATTAAACCCGGGTCCTCTGCAAGAGCAGTCGGTGCTCTTAACCACTAGGCCATTTCTCCAGCCCCTCACTTCTGATTTTTTTTTTTTTACTGGAGAGACCAGGTAGTTTTTGCCCAGCCAGTCAGGAGCTCCTCCAGAGGCCCAAGACAGGTAACAATCAGGCAGGCTTGAACCCCACATCATGTGGGGTCTGCCTATTGGCTATCCAGGGCTGTTTGCAAATGTCTGGATCTGGGTCCAGGGGCAAGGAGGCATAGCCTGGAGCTGAGGGAGGGGCCCCAGGTGTTCCCTAGCTAGTAGGTAGGGAATCTGGAATGTACCTCTGCTGGGCTTGCTTTGCCACTGGCTGGTTTGCCCCTCCAGGCCTGCTCCACACCTTGTTTAACTTCTTAAATTTAAATTAAGTTAAAAAATTTAAATTGAGTTTTAGGTGCTTCCTTCTTCCCTCCCTTCCTCCCTCCCTCCCTCTCTCCCTCCCTCCCTCCCTCCTTTCTTCCTTTCTTTCATTTTTCTTTCTTTCATTTTTCTTTCTTTCTTTCTTTCTTTCTTTCTTTCTTTCTTTCTTTCTTTCTTTCTTTCTTTCTTTCTTTCGCTATTTTTGAAACAGGGTCTTCCTGTAACCCCAGTTGGCCTAGAACTCACTCTGGAGACCAGACTGGCCCTGAACACACAGAGATCCACCTGTCTCTGCCTCCCAAGTGCTGAGATTACAAGTGTTATTTTTACTTATTTAAAATCCATTTATTTATGTATTTATTTACCTTTATGGGTATGAGTGCTATGCCTGCATAGGTGTGAGGGCACCCATTTAATACAATGCCATGGAGGTCAAAATAAGGTGTCAGATCTCCAGGAACTGGAGTTAAGGATGGCTGTGTGCTGCTATGCAGGTGGTGGGAATTGAACCCAGGTCCTCTGCAAGAGCAGCCAGTGCATCTTTCCACCCACTGGTGTTATAAATATTTCAATCTATAAGATTTTCTATAACCACTGCTTTATAAGCCTCCATGATCTTTAAATCATATTTTTTGTTGTTTGAACTAAAATATTTTTTAATTCCCATGTGATTTAGTTCAAAAATTTTTAAATTTTAGTTGTGTGTGTGTGTATGTGTGTGTTTGTGCACAAGAGTACAGTGTCAACAAAGATCAGAAATATCATCAGATCCTCTGGAGCTGGAATTAGAGGTGGCTGTGGGCTGCTTGGTGTGAGTGCTCCTGAATTGTGTGATGCTGTGTTTGCCAGAAGAGGGTGTCAGATCCCCTGGAACTGGAGTTGCAGACAGTTATCAGCTGTCATTTGGGTGCTAGGAATCAAAACCTAGGTGCTCTACAAGAACAGCCAGTGCTCTTAACTGCTGAGCCATCTCTCTAGCCCCCTGATTTAATTTTTGATCAATTATTTTTAAGCATGTTGTATAAATTACAAATGTATAGAACTTATAAATGGGCATTTGTATGCAAAGCCATATGATGGTAGTGCTTAAATAAAAATGCCTGGACTCTTAGCATTCATTTTAAGCCAAGAGCAGATCTGAATTGCTGAGAACTCCTTCCTTCAGGATTTTCTTAGACCTGTGCTCCAGAACAAGGGCTTGTTCTTTCTCTTATTGAAACAATATATCCAGCATGAAATGGGGAGATAAAATTTAACAGTTTTAGAGGATTATGTCCATTCTGGCCTCTATTGACCTAGAATAGCACACACAACTACAAACAAACCTTATCAATTTAATCCCATCTAGTTTTTGCAATGCAAACAGGCTAATATTCCTGTCTTCATTGTTTCCAATGAATAATCACTGTTAGTGTTGCTGTTGATAAATATACACACACACATACACACACACACACGCACACGCACACACACAACAGGGCAAGGAAGGGTCAGGAGGAATTAATACATTTAGGTTATAAGGGGAGATCAAGGCTCAGTGAACTTGCCCCATGATAAAAAAGTAAAGAAAAAATTAACTTTTTGATTTCAAAATTAAGTAAAACTCCTTCATATAGTACTGGGCATAGTGGTGCACACCTTTAATCCCAGTACTTGGGAGGCAGAGGCCAGCCTGGTCTACACAGTGAGTTCCAAGTCATCTGGGGCTATAGGAAGACCCTGTGTCTCAAAAAGACCAAAAAATGTCATTTGTGTAGACTGTGTCCATATTAGAAGAGTCATTATCACACTCAAATATTTTTCAAGTTCTCTTTGAATTCATTATGATTGGACAGCATACTACTATGATTTCTGTTCCTTTAAATTCATTGAGAGCTTCTAAATGGCTCATGTATCATTTGTTGCGTTCCACGTGCACTTGGAGAGTGTGCTTTCTGCTGTATTTCAGCCTAGTTTCATGAAAATCTCAATGAGGTCAGTTGTTTGCTAGTGCTGTTTCAGTTAATGTTTTCCTGTCCGATACTGAGAGAGTTTTTTTAAATTTTTATTTTCAGTGCATTAAATTTACTCTAAAAACATTCTAAAAATGTAGTTTTTCCTTTTTAACAAAGTATAATAAAATATAAAAACCCACAAAACAAATACTTGACATTTACAATTCAAAATCAAATTAGCAGAATATTAAATATTTAAATATCTAAGGAGTCCTTAGATATTATCATGAATATTGCTGCTTCTTTTCTTGTTTCTGTTTTATTTTGGGGATTTGCTATCTTGTACATATCTAAAATTGTATCTTCATTATTTAAAAAATATTTATTTGCCAGGCGTGGTGGCACATGTCTTTAATCCCACTTGGGAGGCAGAGGCAGGTGGATCTCTGTAAGTTCAAGGCCAGCCTGGTCTACACAGTGAGTTCCAGGCCAGCTGGAACTATAGGGAGATCCTGTCTCAAAAAGACAAAAAAAAACAAAAAACAAAACAAAAAAAAACCAAACCCAATAGTTTTTAAACACACAGGAATGGAATAATCAGGAATGTAGCTGGGGCTACAAGGAGATCCTGTCTCAAAAATACCAAAAATTTATTTATTATTTTTGTTTTATGTGTTATTTTTGTTTTATTTTTGTTTATTACCTGCCTGCATGTAAGTGCACAGGTGTCATGCAATGCCTGTGGAGGTCAGAGAGGGCATTGGATCCCCTGGAACTGTAGTTATGGATAGTTGTTAGCTGCCATATAGGTGCTGGGACTTGAACCCAGGTCCTTTGCAAGAATAGTCAGTGACCTTAACCGCTGAACTATCTCTCCAGCCCCTCTTCATTATTTTTTGGTTTGCAAACCTCATACATGCATGTAGTATACTTCGATCAAATCCATTCCCATTCTTTCTTCTATTTCCCACCCATCACTTTTCCATCTTCATTGCATGTGTCTTTGTTATTTTATTTTATTGCCTCTTATTTGTTTATTTTTTAAGGAATTCTACAATATAATAACACAGTTGTTTTCAGATAACATTGATGTTACTCAGTTTGCCGTACAATTAGGTAATTGGTGCATTTTTCTTTGAAGTGAGCCAAATTATTAAGCATAAGCAATGAATGTAAGTAACATTCATGTAAAACGAATTTGCAAGTATCTATGTCCAAATTTTGAACAACCCAAGGTTCCCATAGTCCAGTTGGAGATGCTTGTATGCACAGGCATGTTGATCAGTTAGGAGTCCAGTCTATATTGCTGTAGTCTCATGATTCACCCCAATCTCTCCGCAGCCCTTATATTCTACCACGCCTCCTCTTCTGCAAGTTGTTCCCTAGGCTTTGGGAAAGGGGCACAAGTGGGTGAGAAGCAAAACCATCTATTTTCTCTGGAGATGTCATTTTTGGACTCTAGTCTGTTCAGGTTGTTTCCCTTCATGGATTGACAGCTTATCCAGTGATACCTTTTTAGTCATACTAACAAAGCACAAGCAATTGGATGTACAGGCATTTAAGCAGTACTAATTATTATGGCAAGCTAAGCTGTGAGCATAGCATGTGTCTTTTTTAAATAAATCCGCTGAGTCCACCTTGTGTCACCTGCATGCTTTTCCTAGTACTGTAGATCAGTACTTCTTTTTTTTTTTTTTAATAAAATTTTTTTATTGATGCTTTGTGTCTTTCATACATTTTTTCCAATTCAGGTGTTTCAGGCTTATTCCCTTTCCCTCCCCCCACCCCACCCCATCCAGATCATGCAGTCTGCCATAACGGTCCGCGCTTTCTCTCAGTTTTTTTTTTTTTTCATTTTTTAGCTATAAGTGAGAAGCCATGAGTAAAATTGGAGACAACTATTGTAGAGTTGATCTCTTATAAAACCGGTAAAACTGCCTTCTTTAATTGGACTACTAGACATGGGAACTGTGGAAGGGATGACTCTCTGTTCAGAATCAAATATAATACTAAAGTCCGAGGGCTATGCACTCAGGCAAATATATTAATACAGGAGCTCTACATCAGCAATGGATTGTTCTACAGGTGGATGTTGGCCAGGGGATCCAAGGCCCCGACACAAAAGGTAAGGCTCCTTGCCTCTAAGTTTGGATACCTACAGGAGGAGAGGCAATAAGACCCTGCTCCGAAGACCTGACTTTAACATGGGAGGGATTTATTGAGAACACACATGCAAGTGAACAAATGGCCCGGAATGCCATAGAGTTTTACCAAAGATCATTAGCTTCTTAGGGGTCATAACCGTGAAGAAAACTCACTCTCTACTCCCAGACCATCAATTGCCAACTCATGATTACAAGCGTTCTGTCATGTCCATAAACCCTCTTTTTCTCCAGTCATCTGCTACCTCTGGATCTTCAATATTTCTTCACTCTCCTCTGTGATGATTCCTTAGCCTTGGGAGGAGGGTGTGTGGTATAGACGTCCCATTTAGGACTGAGCACTCTGCATTGTCTTATTCTCTGTATGTTGACCAGTTTGGGGTCTCTGTGTAAATCACCATCTATTGCTGAAGATACCACATATATGAAGCACCGAACACGGAGAGTTCCAGTTGGCATTATCTGGAAGCTCCATCCTTAGTGGTTAGCCTTCATAGTGCTGTGAGTTGCTGTGCACATTACCAGGGGAATAAAGCCTGCAAGGCACAATAAAGACTGGTAACTCACTCCAGCTCACACCATGTGGGTGCTGTGAATTGAACCCTGGTCTTCTGCATGAAGCACCGTGCTGCTTAAACTGCGTGAAGCAAGTCGCCATGCCCCTTTATAGTTCCTTTTAAAGCGCGGAAGTAGTCTCAAATTTAATATTACATGTTTTGTTTAACGTTATTCAGATGTACTTAAAAATTTTTTCCTCACTTCCTCTCTCCTTCCTCTTCCTTCCTTCCTTCCTTCCTTCCTTCCTTCCTTCCTTCCTTCTTCCTTCTTCTTCCCTTTCTCTTTCTGTTCTTCTTTCTTTTCTTTTCTTCTTTCTTTTCTTTCTTTCTATCTTTTTTTTTTTTGGTCACTTTCGAGACAGGGTCGCCTTGTAGCCCCAGCGGTCCCGGAACGCGCTCTGTAGACCAGGCTGGCCTTGAACTCACAAGATACCCTGCCTCTGGCCTCCATTGCTAGGATTAAAGGCAGTGCGCCACTTGGTGCCATGCATCTTTTCATTTCTTTTTCTTTCTTCTCTTTCTTCTTTTCTTCTTCTTTCTTTCTTCTTTCTTTCTTTCTTTCTTTCTTTTCTTTGCTTTCTTTCTTTCTTTCTTTCTTCTTTCCTGCCTTCCTTCCTTCCTCTTTCCTTCCTTCCTTCCTTCCTTCCTTCTTTCTTCTTTCTCTTCTCCATCCTCATCTCCCTCCTTCCTTCCCCCTTCCTTCCTTCCTTCCTTCCTTCCTTCCTTCTTCCTTGCCTTCCTTCCTTCCTTCCTTCCCTGTTTCTTGCTTTCTTTCTTTCTTTCTTTCTTTCTTTCTTTCTTTCTTTCTTTCTTTCTTTCTTTCTTTCTTTCTTTCTATTTGGTTGTGTATGTGCAGATCTGAGGACAACTTGAGTCACTTTCTTCTTCCACCATATCAGTTCTGGAGATCAAACTCAGGACATCAGCTTTGGTAGTAAGTAATCTTCTTTACCCACTGAGCCATCTCTTTCCCCCAGTCTATTTTTAATGAATAAACTACTTGGCGCATGGTATTAAAAAGGCTGTTTTCATTTTCCTTTTTCTGCATGCTTTTGACAACATATATTTACCTCTGTATATTTCACTAATACCAAAATATATTGCTTTTTTTGGTGGGAAGGTTTTTTTGAGACAGGGTCTCTCGGTGTCCCCAGCTGGCCCAGAACTCACTCTGTAGAGCAGGCTGGCCTCAATCTCAGAGAGCTCTGACTGCCTCTGCCCCCAAGTGCTAGGGATAAAAGTATGTGCCGCCAACTGATGTTGTTTTTTTGTGAGATGGTGGATTGTGCTTTTGAAGAAACTTTGAAAAAGAACAAGTTTAATATATTTATTTATTGTTTTTATTTTATGCGTATTAGTATATTGCCTGCATATATGTAAATGTACCCATGTCATGCGTGTGGAGGTCAGAAGAGGATGTTGGATCCCCTGGAACTGGAGTTACAGATGGTTGTTAGCTACCATGTGGGTGCTGGGAATTGAACCCTGGTCCACTGCAAGAACAGCCAGTGCTCTTAACTGCTGAGTCATGTCTTCAGGCCCAGAAATAAATTTATATTTTCTGATTATTTGCTACTTTTGATTTTCTTATTTTTTATGTTACAGATCTAACAACATTTTCTTTACTTTGAACTATTAACCTTTCATGCAAAAGAAATTTGTTATTGTTCATATCATTTTCTACATATAGATGGTACATGCATACGCACACATGAGTTTAATATTTAACTTAAAAAGACTCATAAAGATTTATTTAATTCTTTCTTGATGTCTTCCATTTTCTTTTTATATGCCCTGCAAACTACAGTTGCCTCAGTTTCCCCACATTCATTTTCTCTCTCAGTACAGCAGGACCCCCTTAGCTTCTCCCTCCTGTGATGCAATCTAGAAGGTTCTTCAAGCAGAAAGTCAAGTGATGGTTGGATCCTTGCTCTCTTTCCTCCGTTTAGTGCTCAGGGTCCCCCACTGTCTGTTGTCCAACGTCTGTGTACAGCTGGTTCACATTGTTAAAACTTTCTATTTGTTTACTGGGGGAGGTCAAGTCTGCTATCAATTACTTTAAGGAGGCTCAAAGTGAAGCAGCAATCCTACCTGCCCTTCCTTACAGCAGTGCTGAGGTGCTAACGGGGTTTATAGCAAACAAAACAAAGGCCTCTTTGGATTTTTAGGATTTTTTTGTCATTCACTCATTTGGGGAGATAATAATATATTCAAAGAAATTAAACAGACTTGGTGATTATAATATATTTATTATTATGGTTAACCCCTTTTGTGTACATTTAGCTGGTTATGTGTTAACAGTGTAATTATATCCATTGTATTACATATTATATTAAAATTTATATTATAAATAATTATGTTGAAAGTATGTAACTATACTATATTAGATAAAATGTCCATTTTATTTCTTTTTAGTCATAGATTTTTATGTTCAGGAAGATAATTTCCAAAAAGCTTTTATCTTATTGAAATTTTAAAACATTTATTTATTTTGTGATGTGTGTGTGTGTGTGTGTGTGTGTGTGTGTGTGTGTGTGTACATGCCCTGGTGCATCTGAGGTCCAAAGACAGCTTGTGGTAGTTGATTCTCTCCTTCCACCAAGTGAGTTGTGGGGATTGAATTCGGGTCAACAGGCTTGGTGAACATCTCAGTAACCCTAGGAAGATAATTTTTAGGCAGTATTCTTGAAGTAGTTGGGTGAAATTCTATATTTGAAAAGAAGTTTATCTTGGTTTCTGAAGATGGAGATGTCTTTCTATAGCTTTTAAACACAGATGACAACTTTGGCTTGATAAAGCATTCCTATCTTGTACACTAAAAGTTTTTGTCTTGGTGTGGTGGCACACAGCTTTAATCCCAGCACTGGGGAGGAGAGGCAGGCGAATCTCTGTGAGATCCAGGACACCCTGGTCTATATAGTGAGTTCTAGACAGCTGGGGATGCAGGGAGGCCTTGACTCAAAACCAACAATAATAACAACAAAAATTTCTTGGTTCCAGAGTTCAATTTCCAGCCTCCGCATCTGGTGAGTCACAGCTGCCTGTAGCTCCACCTCCAGGGGACGTGACAGCCCCTCTGGCCTCTTTGGGCACCTGTACTCACATAGCACAGACACACACATACATGCACACACACAGATAAATGAAAATAAAATAAATTTTAAATAAAAGTTGGCATCATGAACTTTGTCCCCTGGAAGCTCTATAGCCACCATTGGATTAACTTGTGCTACATATTTCTTGGTTTCTCATTTATTTTCATCTTATTTAATTTCACCAGAAGAAGTTACAGTTTTTTCCTTAGGTTCAACTAAAAAATATATATTAAACATATGACTGCCAGGCATATTTCTAAGACCTGAAACTTTAATGGTAGAAATGAGAGCTACAGTGTCCTATGGCTTCAAGGCAGTTATGGATTTATGGATGACTGTTAGATAATTGAAAGTATGCTGAGGAGCTGGGAATTTGCCTCAGGGTGTAAGAGTGCTTGCTCTGTAAGCATGAGACCTGAGTTCAAATCCTAGACACATGGGAAAAAAAAGCTGTGAGTGGATGTGTGTGCAGGTAACCATGGTGCTCGGGTGTGGAGACAGGTGGATCCTGAGAGCTCGATGGCCAGCCAGCCTAGCTCAACCATGAGCTTCCAATTCAGTGACAGACTCAGTCAGTCTCAAGGGAATAAGTTGGAGTGATACAGAGGAAGACATACAGCTGAACTGGTCTGGCTTCTGAGTGTGCATGCATGGGCACATGCATACCTTCACACTCACACCTATGTATCACACACACCAGATGCACACACACACACACACCATACACGTACATGTATGCACACCACACACACTGTACACATACCACACACATACAGAACACACACAGACACGCACAGACCACACACACACACACACACACACACACACACACAGAACAAGGTGGGAGGCAACCACAAAAGCAGGGTATCCTTGAAGCCAAGGTCAAGTACATTTGTTAAGAAGAGTGGTCCATGGTACTGAAATTTAAAGGAATCAAAGAAGGCCAAGATTGAATAGGGTCCTGTAGATTGTGTGGTGGTTTGAATGAATTTGTCCCCAGTTGGTGGCTCTGTTTGGGAAGATCTTAGAAGGTATGGCCATACTAGAGGAAGTACGTCACTGGGTCACTGAGGGCTGGCTTAAAGAGCTTAACAAGCCTCGTTAGTCTCCAGGGGCGCTCTCTCCACTTGCCGTGCTCATGGGAGGCTGTGAACTTCGGCTTTCTGCTCCAGCCCCAGCCACCATGCCTCCCCACCACATTGGACTCTGATTCCCTGGAACCATCAATCTTAAGCTCAAATAAACTCTTTCTTTTATAAGTTCCCTTGGTCATGGTGGTTTTATCATAGCAACAGAAAAGGGATTAATACAAATTGGGTCACAAGAAGGGTTTTATTTTTCTTGAGAAAAGTTTCAGTGGGAGAGATGGAAGTCACAGAGAATCAGTTATCTAGAGGAAAAGAAATGACTATCAAGAGAGCAGACAGCTTTTCAAGGAAGTCTCTTACCCAGACTTCTGGGTTGCCTACTCCAAAAACTGCTTCTCCATCCTTCCTTCTTTCCGTCATTCCTTCATTCCCTTCCTTTCCTCCATTCATTCCTCTTTTCTCCTTTCTTTTTCTTTCCCTACCTTCCTCTCTCATTTTTCTTTTCTTTCCTTCCTCCCTCCCTCCTTCCCTCCCCCTTCCTTCCATCCTTCCTTTTTTACCTTTCTATTTCCCTCTCTCCTTCCTTTCTTCCTTCCTTCCTTCCTTCCTTCCTTCCTTCCTTCCTTCCTTCTTCCCTTCCTTCCCTCCTTCCCTCCCTCCCTCTTTCCCTTCCTTTCCTTTCCTTCCTGTGTGTGGTGCATCATTGGATGGATGTGTGTGGAAGCTTGAGGAAGACATCCGGTGTCCTCCATTGCTCTCTGCCTTATCCCTTGCAACAGGGTCTCTCTCTGAACCTGGAGCTCACCAATTCCGACTGGCTGGCTATCACTCCCCTGGACTCCATCTGTCTCTATGTCCATGACACGGGGTTACAGGTGTGTGCTGCCTTGCTATGCTTTGTATTTAGGTGTTGGGGATATGAACGCAGGTCCTCATACTTGTGGGGCAAGTGCTCTTACTCCACCAAATCATCTCCCCAGTCCTTTGTTTTTCTTTGACAATTTGACCACTGTGAATCTTAGGAAGAGTTCTAGTCTGCTTAATGTGTGGTTGGTTATCTTATAATCCAACTGAAAATGCTGAGTTTTCTGTCTTTTCTCTTAGTACGCTTTGGATTATTGCTTCCATCTATTTTCTTTTTCTGTGGACACATCTAGTCATTAGTGGAATCTGTGGACTCACATTCATCTGCCAACATCTCTCATGCACTCATTTTATTTTCATTCAATATTTAATTTCATAATTGATGTTTTAAAATTTCATAATTGATGTTCCAAATTCATCATGCACCCTTTTTTTTTTTTGAGCCAGGGTCTCATTATGTAGCCTTGGCTGGCCTGGAAATCGCTATGGAGACCAGGCTTGCCTCAATCTGTCTGTCTCTGTATCCTGAGTGATGGGATTAAAGGTGTGCAGTGTGCGCCATCACACCTCTGATCATGTACCTTTAAATTATATTTTGGAAGCATTAAGTCCTTTCTACATATATGTTTTTGTCTTTTTTAAATGTATGTATGTAATGTATGTATGTATGTATGTATGTAATGTATGTGTGTATGCACATGTACATGTGTGAATGCACATTCACATAGATGGACACATGTACATTGCACACATGTGTTGAGGTCACAGGACAACCTCAGGTTCCATCCTCAGAAATTCCACTTCCTTTGAGACAGGGTCACTTACTCTCCTGGAGCTCACTGATCAGGCATTAGGTTAGGCTGGGTGGCCAGCAAGCTCCAGAGACCTGCCTGTCTCTACGTCCTTAGTACTGGAATCAAAAGCACATGCTGCCAGGGCTGGCATTGTTAGCAGGTTCTGGGGATCAAACTCATGTCCTCATGCTTGACAGGCAAGAACTTTAGCCACCAAGCCATCTCTGCTGGGGTATTTTAAAATTATAACCATATATATATGGCTTGTGTCAGACCGTTCTCAAAGAAGATTTATTGCTGTACTTAACACAAGACAAGAGGTAGATCTTTCCTAAACTATTCTCTCTCTTTCCCTCTCTCTTCATTCTGTGTATGTTTCCTTTTCTCTCTTTTTTTTATAGTCTCTCACACTGTAGGCCATTCTCGCCTGGAACATACTATGTAGCCCAGGATGGCCCCAGACTCAAAGCAATCCTCCTGTCTCAGCTTCCCAAGTGCTGGACTTACAGGCACAGGCCACCATGCCCAGTGGAACTATTCTTTCTTTCCTATTTTTTAAAAAATTTTTAATTTATTTTTCTCTATGTGTATAAATGTAATGTCTGCATGCAGGTCTGTGCCCCGTGTCCTGCAATGCCGTGGAGTTCAGAAGAGGGTGTCGGATTCCCCTGGAACTGGAGTTCTCCTGGAATTGGAGTTTCAGATGGTTCTTAGCCGCCATGTGGGTGCTGGGGATCGAACCAGGGTCCTCTGCAAGAGCAGTCGCACTCTTAACCACTAGGCCATCTCTCCAGCCCACTATTCTCTATTTTCATGAAGTTGAGTAGAAGAGCCTTTATCCTGAAGTCTGAATGTAAGCATGTATGATGTATGATGGGGGAACCTGCCTAAAGACCAAGGTGGAACAACACTCAAGGTTGACCTCTGGCTTACACACACACATACACACACACACACACAAACAAACACACACACATACAAACACACACACACACACACACACACACACACAGATGCTCCCAAAGAGTGTGCAATGGACCTGTTATACGCTTGCTCTATCTTTTCTTTTTAAGCTGTTGTCTATTTTAAAAAGTCATTTGTTCCAATGATGGAAGAATGTGCTGCTGAGAAGGGTGGTGATGGTCAGCTCTGAGCTGTGTCTGTGATGGTCTGTGATGGTGTGGGTGATAACAGATAGGTGAAGAACACCTCTCTCTGACGCTCTTTTATACTATGAAAAGCTCATGCCTGTCCTGGGATAAATGCCATTTATTACTGAATAGGAGATGGCTCAGATGGAGAGGCTAACATAGAAACCTCAAAGAGAAAAGCAGAGTTAGAAAAAGCCCCTTCCATTAGTGCCTGGCACTGCTCTTTCTTCAGCTTCTCTGTTACCGTCATGCCAAATCTCATCCTTCGAAACCTCCGCCACCTCCCTCCCTCAGATCAACAAAGACTTGCTGGAAAATAAAACTTCACTGAAAAAGTAATTTATCATTTATACATATGTTTGATTTTTCAAGGACACAAGCACAGATCGCTCTGTGTGACTGAGCATCAATAAGCAAAATATATTTGCTGTGTCTCCATTATTAAACATTTAGATATGTGTCCTTTTCCCATCTTCAAGTTAATCCAGATTGATTCTATGGATTCCAAAGTATGACTTCTGTTTGACACATTCGTCATTTGGTTTAGCAGTTGCAGTAGATAATATTCTTCAAGCATATGTATGCTTTGAAGACCTATTTATTTCTCACTGTAGCATAGGTCCCACACTGTGTTCTAAGGCCGCCTTTTCCTTTCTTTTCTTTTGTCATTGTGTTCCTTTGAGGTTAAGATATGTAAATCTGGAAACAGCAATTCCTTTAGAGGTCAGAGCTTAGACATTCCGGCTCTCATCCTAAAACCATTTTGTGGAAAATCTCCTTTGATCCCCACCCTCCTACCTTCTCATAGCTTGAATAAGAAATGTCCCCATAGGTTTGAGTATATGAACACTTGGTAAGTGGTCCCCAATTGGTGGTGCTGTATGGGAAGGTCATGGGACCTTCAGGAGATGCAGCCTTGCTGGAAGAAGCACGTCACTGGGGGTGGGCTTTGAGAGCTTACACCCTGGCCCCACTTTCAGATTGTTCTCTCTACTTCCTGCAAATGCTTTAAGATGTGAATACTTCCTTAGCCTTCTGCTCCAGCAGCATCTGCTACAACACCTCCCCCCACATAATGGACTCATGCCTCTGGAGCCATAAGCCCAAATAAACTCTTCCTTTTTTTTTTTTTTTTTTTNATTTTGTTTTAATTTTCATTTCCAATATTTGAATTTCCTAAAATTGGAAATTTGTCTGAAAATTTCATAATGAATGTTTAAATGTCTCCAAATGATGTTCAAAGCATCCATCACCTTTCTTTTTTTTTTTGAAGCCAGGGTCTCATTATGTAGCCTTGGCTGCCTGGAATCTCTATGGAGACCAGGCTTGCCTCAAACTCAGTCTAGTCCTGCATAGTCCTGGTAGATTGGGTATTAAAGGTGTGCAGTTGGTGGGCGCCATCAACACATCTGCAATGTACCTTTAAATTATAATTTGGAAAGCATTAAGTCCCCCTTTTTCTACATATATGTTTTGTTTATCTTTTTTAATTAGTATGTTAAATGGTATGTATGTAATGTATGTATGTAATAGTATGTGTGGTAATACAGTGTGAATCGCACATGCACATAGAGGACACCATGTACATTTGCACACATGTGTGTGAGGTCAAACAACCTAGAGTTCCATCCTCATAGAATTCCAACCTTCTCCCTTTGAAGACAGGGTCCTTACTCTCCTGGGCTTCACTGAATCAGGCATTAGGTTAGGCTTGGGGTGGCCAGCAAGCTCCCAGAGACCTGCCTTCCCTCTTACAAAGTCCTTAGTACTAGGAAATCCAAAAGGCACATGCCCTGCCAGGGCTGGCAATTTGTTAGCAGTTGTCTCTGGGGATCAAAACTCATTCCTCCATGCTGACAGGCATTGAGACTTTAGCCACACCAAGCCATACCTCTGCCGTGGGGTATTTTAAAATTATAACCAATATAATAGTGGCTTGTTTGTCAGACCCGTTCTCCAAAAGAAATTTATGACTGTACTCTTAACACAGACAGAAGGTAAGAATCTGTCCTAAACTATTCTCCTCGTCCTCCTCCTATTGGAATGTTGCCTCCTCTCTGTCTACTTTCCCTTTCTCTCACCCTTAGCCAATTCGTCGCCTGGAACAAAGCTTTTAGCCTCTGATGCTCCCGTACATGTTTCATTCCCAAAGTGCTGCTTACAGGCACGGCCCCCATATACCGGGGACAACTGTCCCTAGATGTTCCCCTATCTTTAAGCAAATCCCTCTTCTCAGCATTATCCAGTTGGGGTTAAGATTGTCTGCTGCAGTCTGTCCCATGTGTACTGAACCCTCTCCGTGCCGAATTTCACGTATCAGGTGGTGTAAGTAGTCCTGAAGAGTTTCTAGAATTTTTTGGATGTATTTTTCTCATGATGTTATCTAATGTCCCGGCCAATGCCAGGCCGTGCCCGGTGTCGGTGCCGCTGAGTTTTCAGAAGTTTCCGATTCTCGGACTCCATAGAATTTCAATGTGCCTTTTAGCCACGGGAGGGGTCCGAGTGTCCGAACCGAGCTCCTGCAAGAGCATCCCCGCACCTAACGCTAGCACATCCTCCACCCACCTATTCGCTATTTGTCATGAAGTTGTTGAGTAGAAAGAGCCTTTAATTCCTGAAAAGCCCGCCTCTGGAAATGTAAAGCATGTATATGTTGATGGGGGGGATGCATAGCAAGGGGGAACACATCAGACCATCTAAGACTACACACACACAGGTGGAACAACCAACTCAAGTTTTACCTTCCTTTACACAAAAATCAAACCACACACACAAACAAACACACATACCATACAACAACACACACCACAAACACAGTGCTCCCAAAGTAGTGTGCAATGGACCTGTTATACGCTTGCTCTTTATCTTATTCGTTTTTTTAAGCTTGTTGTCATATTTTAAAAAGTCTTTGTTCCCAATGATGGAAAGAAATGTTCGCTGCCTGAGAAAGGGTGGTGGGGTCAGCGTCTGTACTGGTGGCTGTCCCCCCCGAGGGTCTAGTGATGGTGTGGGGTGAAATAACAGATAGGTTGAAGAACACTCTACTCTCTCCTGAACGCTCTTTTATACTACTTGAAAAGCTCATGGCCTGTTCCTGGGATAAATGCCATTTATTACTTGAATAGGGAGATGGCTCCATGATGGAGAGGCCTTAACATAGAAACCCAAAGAGAAAAAGGGCAGAGGTTAGAAAAAGCCACCCGTCCAAATTAGTGCCTTGGCACTGCCTCTTTTCTTTCTTTGTCTTCCTTCATTGTTACCGTTCGGCAATGGCCAACATCCTCATCCTTCGAAACCTCCGCCAACCTTCCTCAACCTCAGATCCAACAAAGACGTTGCTGGAAAATTAAAACTCACTGAAAAAGTGAAATTTATCATTTAATAACATAATGTTTGGATTTTTCAAGGACACAAGCACAGATTCGCTCTGTGTGAACTGAAGCATCAATAGCAAAATATATTTTGCTGGTGGTCTCCATTATTAAACTTTAGAATATGTTGCCCACTTTTCCCATCTTTCAAGTTAAGCCAGATTGATTCTATGGAATTCCCAAAGTATGAAACTTCACTGTTTTGACACAATTCGTTCAATTTGGTTTAGCAGTTGCCAGTAAGAATAATAAATTCCTTCAAGCAATAGGTTAATGCTTTGAAGACCTATTTTTAATTTCCTCACTGTAGCATAGGTCCCCCACACTGGGGGTGGTCAAAGGCCAGCCTTTTTCCTTATCGTTTCTTTTCTGTTCAGGTGTGTCCTTTGAGGTTTATAGATGTAAATCTGGAAACAGCATTGCCTTTTAGAGGTCAGAAGCCTTAGACATTCCGGCCTCTCAATCCGTAAAACCAGTTTTGTGGAAAAATCGTCCTTTGAATCCCCAACCCTCCTACCTTCTCAAGCTTGAATTAAGAAAAAATGTCCCCCCCCATAGGTTTGAGTAATATGAAAACCAACTTGTAAGTTGGTCCCCCCAATTGGTGGTTGCTTGTACATTGGGAAAGGTCATGGGACCCTGTCAGGGATTGCAGCCCTTGCTGGAAGGAAGCCGTCACGGGGGGTTGGCCCCCCTTTTGAGGAGCTTACAACCCTGGCCCCCACTGTTCAGAATTGTTTTCGCGTCTCCACTTCCCTGCAAAAGTGCCCTTTAAGTGTGAATGCTTCCTGTAGCCTTCTGCACCAGCCAATCTATGCTGAACCAACACCTCCCCCCACCTAATGGACCTCATGCCACCCCACCCCCTCCGGCAGCCATAATGGCCCCAAAAAAAAACTCGTACTTTCCTTTTTGTTTCCTTTTTTTGTTTTTTTGTTTTGTGTTTTTTTTTTTTTTTTTGGACTTTTTGAGACAGGGTCTTCCTGTAGCCCCCAGCTGTCCTGGATCTCACTATGTAGACCAGGCTGTCCTTGAATTCACAGAGATCAGCCTGCCTCTGCTTCCTGAGTGCTGGGATTAAAGGTGTGCGCCACCTTGCCTGGCATAAGTTGCCTTAGTCATGATATTTTATCACAACAGAAAAGCAATGGATACACTCTCTTTAAAGATTATTTATTTATTTATTTATTTGTGTGCCCACATGAATTCAGGTGCCCACAGAGACCAGAAGAGGGCATTGGGTCTCTGGTGCCACAGTTAGAGGCAGTAGTTGTGAGCTGCCTGATCTGGGTGCTGGGAAATGAATCCCAGTCCTCTGCAATAAAGGCTTTTAACTGCTGAGCCATCTCTCTAGCCCTCTTACACCTCTTTCTTAAACCTTGATGTCTTACATAGCATCGCTCACTGGATTCAACCATGCCTGGTTGTGGCAAGAAACAAGAATAGCACATTACTGTCTTATCTGTAAACGTCGTTGGAGAAGCAATTTCACGATCTTATTACACAGCATTGTCTTCACACTGCACATCTTCTAAGCAAGTGCGGTGAGTCAGCTGGTTTCAGACTTGGAGGCCAGAAAAGGGCATCGGATCCCCTGAAACTTGAGTTATAGGCAGCCACTAGCTGCCATGTGGGTGTTGGGAACTGAATCCAGGTCTCTTAACCTCTGAATCACCTCTCTAGCTACTACATTTTTTACTTGACCCACAAGCTCAAGTTTTTTTATTTTTTTCTAAATTTCAAGCACCTATAACCTTTAAAATTTTGATTCAGGAATCCTCTTTTTTTTCTGAGTTGCTAATAATATACTGGCTTTATTAAATTGACATACACAATGGTTACTTTATAACTTTAATTTACATCATTACAGTTATGATGAAAATTTAAGGTGTTGTTTTTCTCCTAAGATTTTTTTCCCTTTATTTCTTTATTTTTTAAGGGATTCTACAATATAAGAGCACAATTGTTTTCAGATCACATTGATGTTGCTCAGTTTGCCATACAATTAGGTAATTGGCACTAGCATCCACAGAGGAGGGATACTGTTCATCCTTTGTTTTTCTGGGACTGTGTTATTTCACTCAGCATGATATCTTCTAGCTCCAACCATTTACCTGCAAAGTTCATGATGTCATCTTTCTTTACTGCTGCATAAAACTCCATTGTGTAGATGTACCACATTCTCCATCCACTTATCAGTTGAGGGGCACTTTGGTTGGTTCCACCTCCTTGCTATTGTGAACAGAGCTGCAATAAACATGGCTGTGCATGTATCTCTGTGGTAAGGTGACTCTTCTGGGTACATACCCAGGAGTGGTATAGCTGGGTCAGGTGGCAAGTTCATTCCAAGTCTTCCAAGGGCTCTCCACACTGCTTTCCATAGTGGCTGTACAAGTTTACATTCCCACCAGCAGTGGATGAGTGTTCCTCTTTCCCCACAACCGCTCCAGCACTTGATATCATTTGTTTTCTTGATCCTAGCCAGTCTTATTGGAGTAAGATGATATCTTAAAGTGGTTTTAATTCGCATTTCCTTAATTATTAGTGACATTGAACTCTTCTTAAGATGTTTCTCAGCCATCTCTAATTCCTCACTTGTGAAGTCTCTGTTCAGCTCTTTGCTCCATCTATTGAGTGGGTCATTTGTTTTCTTTCTTCTTTGTTTTTTGAGTAGTTTATATATTCTGGAAATCAATGCTTTGTCAGATGTATCTGCAGTGAAGGTTTCCTCCCACTCTGTGGGATTTCTCTTCACTTCCTTGATTGTTTCTTTTGATGTACAGAAGCTTTTGAGTTTAATGAGGTCCCATTTGTCAATTGTCGACCTTAATTCTTGTGCAGCTGCTGTCTGATTTAGGAAGTCTTTTCCTACGCCTATGTCTTGTAGTCTGCTGCCAACTTTTTCTTCTATCACCTTCAGAGTTTGGGGTTTCACGTTGAGGTCTTTAATCCATCTGGAGTTGACTTTTGTACAGGGTGAGAGGTAGGGGTTTAATTTCATTCTTCTACAAGTGGTGATCCAGTTTTGCCAACACCACTTGCTGAAGATGCTGTCTTTTCTCCATTGTGGCTTCTTGGCCCCCTTGTCAAATATAAGATGGCTGAAATTGTATGTGCTCAGATTTGGATCTTCGGTTTTGTTCCATTGGTCAACAGGTCTGTTTTTGTGCCAGTACCAGGCTGTTTTTATGACTATAGCCCTGTAGTATAGTTTGAAGTCTGGTATAGAGATCCCCCCTGTGTAGCTCTTTTCACTCAGGGTTGTTTTGGCTATTCGGGGTCTTTTGTTTTTCCAAATGAATTTAAGAACTTTTTTTTCCAAGCCTGTGAAGAAACTCTTGGGGATTTTGATTGGGATTGCATTAAATCTATACAAGAGTTTTGGTAAAATGGACATTTTTACAATGTTAATTTTCCCAATCCATGAGCATGGGAGGTTTTTCCATCTTCTGAGGTCTTCTTCAATTTCTTTCTTTAAGGGTTTAAAATTTTTGTTGTAGAGGTCTTTGGTGTCTTTGGTTAGGTTTGTTCCTAGGTATCTTATTGTTTTTGAGGCTATTGTGAGTGGGAAGGTCTCTTTGAATTCTTTCTCCAGTTGCTTGTTCTTGGTGTAAAGAAAGGCCATTGATTTTTTAAGGTTAATTTTGTATCCTGCCACTTTGCTGAAGCTGTTAATCGTTTCTAGGAGTTTTCTGGTGGAGTTTTTTGCATCCCTTAAGTAAACAATCATATCATCAGCAAATAGGGATAGCTTGACTTCCTCTTTTCCAATTAGTACTCCTTTTTCTTGCCTTATTACCCTAGCAAGTGTTTCAAGCACTATATTGAAGATGAGTGGTAACAGGGGCAGCCTGCTGAGTTCCTACCTTTAAAGGGAATGCTTCTGTTGTTTCCCCATTTAGGATGATATTGGCTGTTGGTTTCCTGTATATAGCTTTGATTACATTGAGGAATGATCCCTCCAATCCAATTCCCTCTAGAACTTTTAAGCATGAAGGGATGCTGAAATCCTCTTCTTTTTTGATTTTAAAAAAAAACTTTTGTTTATCATTTTTATTTTATGTGCATTCCCTGCTTGTGTGTAAGTACACTCATTGTGCAATGCCTGTGGAGGTGAGAAGAGGGCATAGGATTCCCTGGAACTGGAGTTACAGGCAGTTGTTAGCTACTATGTGGGTGCTGGGAATTTAACCCCAGCCAGTGCTCTAAAACCTGTGAAGCATCTCTTCAGCCCCAGGAATCCTGTTCTGATCATCCTACCATTAAAGCCTAAAAGTCCCATGCCATGTGTTACCACACCGAGGAATTCCCATGAAATCCTTTTTTTTTCTTTTCGACAGTGAAGATTCATCACAACTCCATCTCTTGGCAACTTGACATTCAACCACTTTAGATCATAACATTTTACTCTATCTCATAATGTGAAATGCTGTTATCCCATCTTTAAAAGTCCCCATAGTCTTGGGGCTAGAGAGATGGCTCAGTGGTTAAGAGCACTGACTGATCTTGTAGAGGACCTGGGTTCAATTCCCAGTACACACATGGTGGCCAAGAACTGTCTTAGGCTGGGCTTGGTGGTCCACGCCTTTAATCCCAGCACTCAGGAGGCAGAGGCAGGCAGATCTCTGTGAGTTATAGGCCGGCCTGATCTACATAGCAAGCTCCAGGCAAGCTGGAACTAAAGGGGAACCCTGTTTCAAAAAAAAAGTCCCCATAGTCTTTAACAGTACCAACTCTCTTCAAAAGTTCACAGTGTCATAGCTGGGCGTGGTGGCACATGCCTTTAATCCTAGCACTTGGGAGGCAGAGGCAGGCGGATCTTTGTGAGTTCAAGGCCAGCCTCGTCTACAGAGTGAGTTTCAGGACAGCTAGGGCTACAGGGAGACCCTGTCTTGAAAAGATCAAAAAACCCAAAAAACAACCCCCCCAAACCCCAAAAAACCCCCACAAAAGTTCACAGTGTCTTCTGAGAGTCAAGGTAATCACTTACTATGAGCCCCTATTAGAAACAAACATGGAGATAGAGAAATAGCTGAATGGTTGACAGAATTGTGTGCTCTTGCAGAGGACCCAGCACCCCCATGTGGTGGCTAACAGCCATCCATAACTACAGTTACAGGGGCTCTGACTTCCTCTTCTGGCCTCTGTGGATACACAACATGGGTGCACTTACATACATTCACACAAAATGCTTATACACATAAAATAAAAATATTTAGCAACAAAACAAGTTATATACTTAAAATATATAATGATTCAGAGTAAACATTCTCATTCCCCAGGGGAGTAATGAGGGCACCACAAGGAAAGGTCAGACCAAGGTCAGATTGAAAAGCAGCAGAGCGAACTCCAAATCCTGCATTCCGTGTCCAGCACCTGGGTCTGTAATGGAAGCATTTGTAGCACACGATCTTTCTTGGGAAGCTCTGCTCCTCACTGCTGCTGTCCTCCGTGGATTCCCGGTGCTCCTGGTGTCTCCAATATCCCGGGGTCTCCCCTGAAACACAGGCTTCACCTTCCTAGCTCTATGAAATGAACTTTCAGGGCTTCTTTCAATGAATATGGCCTTACCACACACTGCCTGTTTTATGGAACCTTGGTGCAAGCCTCCATGACCCAATTTTTGCATTTTGCATGTCTTCAAAACCAGTTACTCTTGGAAAATGCTACTAAGTTATGTTGTCAGCTCGAGGTGGAGTCTGGCCCCTTTGGAGCACAGTTACAGTGGCCTCTGTGTGTCTGGATGCTGCTCTTGAGCTTGGAACCTCTTCTGTGGCAATTCCCAGTCTGAGCTCTGTGTTTTCAAATGAATTCTCATGTTTACAAAATGGAGTCTTTTATCAGTGGGGGTTTGCCCTCAGGGAACTTTTCCTATTGCCCAAGGGAATAGGGACAGATCCTTTAACAATTATAGCTGTTTTTAGCTGGGCATGGTAGCACATGCCTTTAATCCTAGTACTTGGGAGGCAGAGACAGGTGGATCTCCATGAGTTCAAGGCCCAACCTGGTTTACATAGTGAGTTCCAAGCCAGCTGGGCCTATAGGGAGACCTGTCTCAAAAAGACAAAAACAAACAAACAGAAAAACAATTATAGCTGTTTTCGTGCCCACCTTGTCTTCAATTTGAAATTCACTTATGCTTCTTTCCCTACAAACTACACATTTTTCATATCTTTCTGCTCCACTTGCCTCTCTTTCTCTCTCTCTCTCTCTTACACACACACAAATACGCACACAAGTGTGCACATGCGCGCGCGCACACACACACACACACACACACACACTGTAGACCTGGATAAGAGCAGTGAGCAGTATCCATGCACAGCCTGAATGGACTTGAGTTTTCTTTGCCCAACAAATTAGGCCATTACTTAAAATTACTTTTACTAAGTCTCTGAGAAGTTCATACAATGTATTTTGATCATGTTCACCCCTAATCCACCCCCTAACTTCTCCCAGATTCACCCCTCCTCTTCAACTTCATGCCCTCTTTTATTTTATTTTGTGATGACCCATTGGGTCCTGTCTGTGCTGGGTATGGGACCATCCGCTGGAGTGTGGAGGGCCTACCAGTGGCCACATCTTTAAAGAAAACTGACTCTCCCTCTCCCAGAAGCCACCAACATCCTTAGTTAGGGATGGGTGCTCCTAAAGTCAATTTTATTTGAATTTAGTTTCATTCAAATTCTCAGAACATGGATAGGGTCCAGCCAGATTCTTTTCTAGAATGAAACAGGCATGGTCTCCAGCCCAGCTTGTGACAGGATTGTTCTCTGAAGCCTCATGAGCATTCTCCCTTCTAAGCTCCCACCAGAATGGCCTGTTAAGCTCCGATTGCAACTTATTTGTTAGCCCAGTGGTCCCATATTCCTCCTACAAACAAATTCCTTGGCTACGGCCTCATTAGCAGGTTTCTCACTGCGATGATTCACTTCTATGCACAATTTTCTGTATCCGCTACTTTTGTCATTGCTATGACAAAATGTCTGACCGAAGCAACTGAAGGAAGGATTTATTTCAGGTTTCCAGTTTGAGGGTGCAGTTCAACATGGTGGGGAAGGCATGGCAGCAGGAACAGGCTGCAGCTTATCACATTGTATCTGCACGAAGGAAGCAGAGAGAGGTGGCTGGTATGGATCAGCCTGACTTCTACATTTTATTCAGCCCAGGACCCCAGCCACATTCAAATGGGTCTTCCCTTCCTCCTTTCTGGAAATGCTCATAGACATACCCAGATGTATGCTTCCTATGTGATTCTCCATCCATTCAAGTTGGCAATGAGGATGAAACATTAAACTCCACAACTCCATTGTGATTTCTTTCTGATCTGTGTCTGTTTAAGAATATTGGGCCTTTTAAAAAGTATTTTTTATTTATTATTATTTACATGTATGAATGTACTGTCTGCATGTAGGTTGGTGCACCCATGTTGGGCCACCTGAAGGACTCAACATTCAATAAATGGGAACAAGAATTATAGCATACCCATTATTAAGTCGTTGAACTTGTTGAGTCTTGGCACAGACTATAGTAAGCCAGTAGGTTTTGTGTAAAACCTTTTGTTGACAGCTTCTTCCCCCTTAGCTTTAACATAGTTGATGTCTTTCTTTATTGCCTTGTTGGAGAAATATCTCTGCATGCATGTTGGAAGTTCCTTCAAAGACCAACCTTTGGGCGCTAAAGTGGAATTACCTTGAGACCTTAGCCAACATATAACATTTTTGTGCCACCATCAACATATTTTGTTTGTTGGACTGATTGCTTTTGAAACAGGATCTCCCCATGTGGTCCAGGCTGGCCTTGAACTTGGGATTCTCTTGCATATGGCTATCAAGTGCTGGAGAGAGCCAGCAGTCAACATCTTTAACAATTATAGATCATTGAATACGTGCCAAGGTTGATGAGGTCATTGGTATTTTGTTTCTGTCTTGTCTCATTTAAAATTTACAGTACTGTGTGCGCATGCACGCACATGCATGTTCACACTTGTGTTTGTGAATGCAAGTGTGCAGATGCCATGGTGTGTGTGAGGTCAGAGGACAATCTTGGGTGTCAATGGTTGCCTTCCGTCTTGTTTGAGACAGGGTCTCTGTCGTCTTCCCTCTGCATACACCAGGTTAGTTGGACCATGAGCTTCTGAGGACTCTCCTCTCTCCGTCTCTCATCTCCTCAATAGGAGTGGCAGGATTATAGGTGTGCTTGTTATGTGTCTGGGTCTTATATGGGGTGTGGAGATCTGAACTCAGATCCTCAAGCTTGTGTATCAAGTGCTTTTTACCAGAACCTAGTCCAAGATTTTGCAATAGTATTACAGAGTTATACAAAGTGGTAAATGCAGGGGCTGGAGAGATGACTCAGCAGTTAAGAGCACTGGTTGCTAAACTATCTATAACTCTAGTTCCAGGGGAATCCGAAGTCTTCTGATCTCTGTGAGCATTGCATGCCATGGGTGCAGGCAATGCATTCATACACATAAAATAAAAAAGAAAATATTTAAAACAGAGTGGTGTGTGTAGAGCCAGGCTTGGAATTCAGATATATATGGCTCTGGGACCTGATTTTTTTTTTTTTTTTTGGTCTCTTTGAGACAGGGTCTCCCCATAGCCCCAGCTATCCTGGAACTCACTCTGTAGACCAAGCTGGCATTGAACTCACAAAGATCCACCTGCTTCTGCCTCCCAAGTGCTAGGATTAAAGGTGTGCGCCACCACACGGCTGGGACCTGATTTCTATACCATGTGATACTCTATCAAGCATTATCAATCCTGAGCTAGAGTTGTGGCTCAGAGTTTAAGAATACTGGCTGCTCTTGCAGAGGACCTGGGTTTGGTTCCTAGCACCCACATGGCAGATAACTCCAGTTCCAGGGGATCTGATGTCCCCTTCTGGCCTTTCAGATATTGCATGACATAATGGGATTCATATACATGCAGGCAATATACCCATACATATAGAATCAAAATAATAAAATATTTTTTTTATTAATTTTTTATTTATTTCTGTATGTGTACGAATGTACTGTCTGCATGCAAGTCTGTGCACCCGTGTCGTGCAATGCCGCGGAGGTCAGAAGTGGGCGTTGGATTCCCCTGGAGCTGGAGTTCTCCTGGAATTGGAGTTTCAGACAGTTCTCAGCCGCCATGACCCGGGTTCTCTGTAAGAGAGGTTGGTGCTATGGGCTGGAGAGATGGCCTAGCGGTTAAGAGCGCCGACCGCTCTTACAGAGGACCCGGGTTCGATCCCCAGCACCCACATGGCGGCTGAGAATCATCTTTCACTTCAGTTCCAGGGGAATCCGATGCCCTCTTCTGATCTCTGCGGCACTGCATGACACAGGTGCACAAACCTACATGCAGACAGTACATTCATACACATACAAGAATAAATAAAAACTAAAAAAATTATTTTTCCTGAGTGCACAGAGTTTAGATCAGGGATTTCCCAGGACCACCTGAAGCACAGGCAGGATTCGGGCACTTCAGCCAGGCAGATTTTTGGATAATTCTATCACTGAGTTGTTAGATAATTGTTCCATTGGTTTGTTGGATAATTAAATCTTTGTCTTGTGTGGCTGTTGGGGTGGAGTTGCCCTGCTAGCTGGTATAAAAGGTATGCCTGTTACCACTGTGGGATTTGAGTGCACAGAGGTTAGATCGGGGATTTCCCAGGACCACCTGAAGCACAGAAGAGGCATATCCTCCCCCCCCCCATTGGAATTGTTGAGGGAGTGTCCAAATGGATTCTTTGGAGAACCTTCAGAACAGAAAGGGAAGAGTGAGTTAGATTTCCAATATATAAACAAAATTGGAAGCCTAAAACCTAAAATAGTCAACACTCCATAATCAAGGAGAAAAACAAATCAAACAAACAATGAAGGCATCTGAAGGAGGCAAGCAAAGCAAGCCTTCAACACAGTAAAGAGGCATTTGAGATTTGCCTCGGAATACAGGCAAAGGGAAAGCCACATGCCAGGGACATGACGAAAGGACAACATGGGAAAGTGCAGGATAATCCCACACCAAGCTCTACTAACCCTGTGGAAGATTCCTACAGTGGGATCCCCCTGGGGGTGGCCCAGGACACAGATCTTAGGGGAACAATTGCAGACATATTCAAAGAAATCAAAGAATATAAAGAAAAGTCAGAGAACTAAGGAGAGAGTATAAAAAACTCAAGAAGGACCTAGAGGGAGAGAATGACAAACTCCGGAAGGAAGTGGAAACACTGAAAAAGGAAACCAACCAGTGAGCAAAGCAAGAGCTACAGGAAAAGATCGAGAAGCTCCAAAAGGAAGTGGAAATACTAAAGAAATCACAGGATGGAAAGAAAAAGGAAATCGAACCCTCATCCAATCAAGAAGAAAGGAATGGAAAAAGCCTCAGAAGTAGAATGGAGGAAGCAGAACAAAGAATATCAGATCTTGAAGATAACACAGAACAATTAAAAAGTAAAGATTATGAAAAATTTAAAAATACACAAAAGTGGAACAAGCAGGAATTGTGGGACACTATGAAAAGATCAAACCTCTGCATCATAGGGCTAGAGGAAGGAGAAGAATCCCAAGAGAATGGTATTGATCAGATCTTCAACAGAATAATAGATGAAAATTTCCCCAAACTAAAAAAAGACAAAGCCATACAAATACAAGAAGCACATAGAACTCCAAACAGACAAGATCAGAAAAGAAACTCCCCACACCATATCACAGTTAAAATGCTAGATGTCCAAAACAAAGACAATTCTGAAAGCCACAAGAGAAAAACAACAAATGACCTATAAGGGGAAACCTATCAGAATTACAACTGATTTCTCAGTGCAAACTATGAAAGCAAGAATAAAGTGGAGCAAAGCATTCCCAGTGTTAAAGGACTATAGATGCCAACCCAGATTACTATACCCAGCAAAAATGTCAATTATAGTTGAAGGAGAGAGAAATATCTTCCATGACATAAACAAGATGATAGAATACATGTCTGGAAAGCCAACCCTTCAGAGAATACTTGAAGCAATTCAAAGGACAGAAGAAAGGAGCAACTATCCCCAGACACCTAGAAAGAGAAATGAATACAAGTATAACTGGAGAAATAGAAACCTAGACTGAAAATGCAAATGGATAATAAGGTGAAAGGAAGCAGCACACATCTTTCAGTTATAAACTTAAATATTAATGGACTAAACTCCCCAAACAAAAGGCATAGACTGAGAAATTGGATTAGGAAACAGAACCCATCTATATACTGTCTACAAGAAACCCATCTCGGGGCTGGAGAGATGGCCTAGCGGTTAAGAGCGCCGACTGCTCTTGCAGAGGACCCGGGTTCGATCCCCAGCACCCACATGGCGGCTGAGAACCGTCTGAAACTCCAATTCCAGGAGAACTCCAGTTCCAGGGGAATCTGACGCCCGCTTCTGACCTCCGCGGCATTGCGCGACACGGGTGCACAGACTTGCATGCAGACAGTACATTCACACATACAGAAATAAATAAAATTAATAAAAAAAAAAAAGAAACCCATCTCACTCTCAAGGATAGGCACCAACTTAAGTTCAGACCCACATCAACAAGATCATCCATCATGACCAAGTTGGATTCATACCAGAGATGCAAGGATGCTTCAGCATATGAAGGATGGAAAAAAATATTCCAAGCAAATGGTACCAAAAAGAAAGCAGGTCTTGCTATTTTAATATCAGACAAAATAGACTTCAAAGTAAAAGTAATCAGAAGAGACAAAGAGGGCCATTACATCCTTATTAAAGGGAAAATTAACCATGAATATGTCAACAGTCATGAATATATATGCACCAAACTCTGGTGCACCAAACTTTATAAAGACCATTCTCCAGGACCTCAAGGCACAGATTAACCCCAGCACACTTATAGTAGGGGACTTCAATACCCCACTGAGCCCTTTGGATAGGTCAACTGGACAAAGAATAAACAGAGAGACATCTGAACTGAACAATACAATATACCAAATGGACCTCACAGACATCTACCAAATATTCCATCCAAACACCAGAGAATACACTTTCTACTCAGCACCCCAGGGAACATTCTCCAAAATCAACCAAATACAGGGAAACAGAAAAAAAAAAACCTTAACAAATACAAACAGATTGAAATAATTTCCTGCATTCTATCAGACCACAGTGCAATAAAGCTCAATATCAACACCAGGATAAGCCATACTATCTACAACAACACATGGAGACTAAACAACACACTCCTGAATAATGAATGGGTCAAGGAAGAAATAAAGAAAGAAATAAAAAAATTCCCAGAACTGAATGACAATGATAATACAACACAACAAAACCTCTGGGATACTTTAAAAGCAGTCCTAAGAGGGAAGTTTATAGCCCTGGGTGCCTACATTAGAAAAGCAGAAAGAGCACAAGTGAACAATCTAACACTTGAGAGACAGCAACAAATGAACCCTAAATGCAACAGACAGGAAGAAATAACAAAAATAAGAGTAGAAATCAATGAAATAGAAACAAAGAAGACAATTCCAAAAATCAATGAATCCAAAAGTTGGTTCTTTGAGAGAATAAACAAGATAGACTGACCTCTAGCACAATTAACCAAAAGAAAGAAGGAACAACTCCAAATCAATGGAATTCGTGATGAAAGGGGAAGTACCACAACAGACAATGAAAAGATCCAGACAATCATATAGGAATACTTCAAAAATCTATACTCTACTAAGTTTGAAAACCTAGGAGAAATGGATGATAATACCAAAACCAGGCAAAGATACAACCAAAAAGGAGAACTATAGACCCATCTCATTAATGGACACAGATGCAAAAATTCTCAACAAAATACTTGCAAACCACATACAGACCCACATCAACAAGATCATCCATCATGACCAAGTTGGATTCATACCAGAGATGCAAGGAGGCTTCAGCACATGAAAATCAATAAATATCATAAAACACATAAATGGACTGAAAGACAAAAACCACATCATCAATTGATGTAGAAAAATCCTTTGACAAAATCCAGCATCCTTTCATGCTTAAAGTCCTAGAGGGAATTGGATTAGAGGGATAATTCCTCAATGTAATCAAAGCCATATATAGGAAACCCACAGCCAACATTATCCTAAATGGAGAAAAGATGGAAGTATTCCCCTTAAAGTTAGGAACTCGGCAAGGCTGCCCCCTGTCACCACTCCTCTTCAATATAGTGCTTGAAACACTTGCTAGGGCAACAAGGCAAGAAAAGGAAATTAAAGGAGTACCAATTGGAAAAGAAGAAGTCAAGCTATCCCTGTTTGCTGATGATATGATTGTTTACTTAAGTGATGCTAAAAACTCCACCAGAAAACTCCTAGAAATGATTAAGAGTTTCAGAAAAGTGGCAGGATACAAAATTAACCTAGAAAAATCAGTAGCCTTTTCACCAACAATAAGCAACTGAAGAAGGAATTCAAGGAGACCTTTCCACTCACAATAGTCTCAAAAACAATAAGATACCTAGGAACGAACCCAACCAGAGACAACAAAGATCTCTACAAAAATAATTTTAAACCCCTGAAGAAGGAAATTGAAGAAAACATCAGAAGATGAAAAGACCTCCCATTCTCATGAATTGGAAAAATTAATATAGTAAAAATGTCCATTCTACCAAAATTAATATACAGATTCCACACAATCCCAATTAAAATTCCCAAGAGTTTCTTCACAGGCTTGGAAAAAAAGTCTTTAATTTCATATGGAAAAACAAAAGACCCTCGAATAGCCAAAGCAACCTGAGGAAAAAGAGCAATAGAGGGGGGATCTCTATACCAGATTTCAAACTATACCTACAGGGCTGTAGTCATAAAAACAGCTTGGTATTGGCACTAAAACAGACCTGTTGACCAATGGAACAAAACTGAACATTCAAACTTGAGCACATATAATTTCAGCCACCTCGTGTTTGACAAGGAGGTCAAGAAGACACAATGGAGGAAAGACAGCATCTTCAGCAAGTGGTGTTAGCAAAACTGGATCACCACTTGTAGAAGAATGAAGTTAAACCTCTATCTCTTGCCCTGTATAAAAGTCAACTCCAGGTGGATCAAAGACCTCAACGTGATACCCCCAAGACTCATCTTACCACAGAGATACATGCACAGCCATGTTTATTGCAGCTCTCTTCACAATAGCAAAAAGCTGGAACCAACCCAAGTGCCCCTCAACTGAAGAGTAGATAGAGAAAATGTGGTACATCTACGCAATGGAGTTCTATTCAGTGGTAAAGAAAGATGACATCATGAACTTTGCAGGTAAATGGATGGAACTAGAAAATATTATGTTAAGTGAAGTAACACAGTCCCAGAAAAACAAACAATGAATGATATCCCTCATCTGTGGATGCCAGCGCCAATAGTAGTTGGTATGTATTCCTTGTGTAAGGCTGCTTGAGCTTTTGTCCACGTATTTGGGAGTGATGCATATTGGAAGGCATAAGAACAACAACAACAACAACAACAGAAAAGAGTGTGTCAAAGAACTGACTGAAACAGTGAACTTCTGCTCAAAACAGTAAACTTCTGCACTGAGAATTTTGAGAGAGACTGAGCAAAAGATGAAAAACATGTTTGGCAGAATGCATGATCTCTGGTGGGGTAGGGGGTAGGGAGGGGATAATGGGTCTAGATTTGATTTGTAATGTAATCTTATATAAAATGCACAGAGCTTCAATGAAAAAATTATTTATCCTTAGGTCTCTAATAACTATCACAGGTCAAAGCCCAAGTGATCATTGTCGACATTTATTGCCTAAGTGATGAATAGGTAAGGGTGAGGGCATCTGAAAGGATTTGTCCAGGTGACTCAATCAATAGAAGTGTGGTTTCTCTAGGAGAAATATGGAGTCTCATTTTGTTGCTAATGACACAATAAGGTCAAGACAAGATGAGGGTTTATTTTCCTTTTGAGACAGGGTCTCCCTATAGGCCCAGCTGGCCTGGAACTCACTATATAGACCAGGTTGGCCCAGAACTCACAGAGATCCACCTGCCTCTGCCTCCCAAGTGCTGGGATGAAAACTTGCGCTACCATGCTGGTTGGAACAAGGTAAGTTTTTTTTTAAATTTTTTTTAAAATTTTATTTATTTCTGTATGTGTATGAATGTACTGTCTGCATGCAAGTCCATGCACCCGTGTCGTGCAACGCCGCGGAGGTCAGAAGAGGGTCTCGGATTCCCCTGGAACTGGAGTTCTCCTGGAATTGGAGTCACAGACGGTTCTCAGCCGCCATGTGGGTGCTGGGGATCGAACCCGGGTCCTCTGTAAGAGCAGTCAGCGCTCTTAACCGCTAGGCTATCTCTCCAGCCCGGAACAAGGTACGTTTTTAAGAAAAGAGGTTTATTGCACCTTATGGTTCTGGGGCACAAGTCTAGCAGCCTTGCCTGATTCTTGCTGGAAGAATCCAGAGGTGTTATAGAGGATCACATAGCAAGAGGCAGGGTGCATGCACACGCTCCCTCACACGTGTGTGTGTGTGTGTGTGTGTGTGTGATTTCTCTCCATCTTCTTATGATGTCACCAGATTCATGAGACTCTGTTCACCCTGTTCACCTCATCTAATCCCAACAGCTTCCTAAAGTCTCCACCTTGAAGCACTTCCCCCACCAAAGTCCTTCATACTTCACAACTGAAATTCAATTTCAACACAAGATGCCTTGAGAAACACTCAAACCATACTAGAGGCCAATATTTCCTTTGTGCCACCTTCAAAGATATCTCATTCAAATATTATTCTTCTGGACTAGCTTAGTCTTCTGATTTTCCTTTTGATATGATCTTGTTTTTATAAAGATTAGAATCAATCTATTGATATGTTCAAGACGTGATCCTCTTTCCAGAAGCACTATTATGCAATGGGTCATCAAAGTTTTAAATATGATCCCTCTCAAAATCCTAAGCCTTGGAAATTCCTGTCGGAATCAAATCTATAAGGAGATCTGTGAATTTTAAGACTTTGAAGCTACTCAATATAGACATTAAATAACCTATTTTCTCCTAATTGTGCCTCACTTCGACTATGACCTCCTGACACTACTGTCCTCTCAGTGATTGGATGGGCTGTACACCTTCCACCACTAATGAAAGAAGAAATAATCCATTTGACCATTGGGTCTTGCTGGCTAATGCTTAGTTAACCTCCATTGTTAGCTTAATAGGATCTGGAATCAACTAAGATTCCATCTGGGTAAGTCAGTGAGGGCGTTTCCAGAAATGATTAACTGAAGGGGAGAAAATCCTTTTACAGAGTAAGTGGTGCCCTCCAGCAGGTGGCCCAGGTATGAAGAGATCTGAACAAAAAGCAGTTTTGGGTGTCTGCCTGCCTTCACTTCTTGCTGATGATGCATCTGTTGCTGCTGCCCTCACCGCTGACATCAGACACCAGCTTCTTTGTGAGTGAGGACCAGCAGTTCTCCAGGGATCCTCCAGGCCTTCTGAGCTGGACTGGAACTGCTGAGTCATCTAGCTTCACTGACTGAGCAGCCAGGCGCTGTGTTCTCAGCTTCTCTGATGTGTAGATGGCCATTGTTGGATGACCCAGTCTATAACACAAGCCATTGAATTGTAGCTACTCCCTTTTTTCTAATTTATGCAATAGAATCTATATACATGTAAAAGTCTTGTTCTTATAGAGAACAGTGCCTAATGCATATACTAAATACCACATGAATTAATGTTAATGAGAGGTTTTGACTTAGGTCAAGAAGATGAAGGCAACCTCTCAAGTTGAACTGCTTAGTTTTTTTCCAAGTAATCATAATGGAGTGCTTGTGGAACAACCAATGCTTCCACACACAGCCTGTAGTCCTTTCTGAAACGCTGAAGCTGGTGGGAGATGGGTTTCCATAGCAACCGGGAGGTAACAGAGCCAAATGGCAAGTGCAAGTTGAGAATATCAGTGTTTGCCCACTGGGTACAATTTGGTCACTGTCAAAGAGTGGTTTAGGTCGTTTCAGCTGGGAAGGGGCAGCATTAGCCTGTGGTGGGCTGGGGCCAAGGATGCTGCTTGGCATCTTATAATGCACAGGGCAGCTCTGCACAAAACATTTTCTGGACCCAAATTCCCATAGTGCTGAGGTTTGGAAGCCCTGCAGTAGAAAATGTCATCAAAATCAGGGAAGCCGAAGACCTATCCATGGTAAGGATGATAAGTATGAGACTCAGAGGGGAAGTATAGCCAAAGAGGTGAAGTGTAGATAGACTCTGGAGAGCTGGTTGTGATGGTCTAAGTGGGGAGACATGTGAGAGGAACCCAAACCAGTGACGCAGCCAAGGCCACAATGGCTGAAGCTTCCTCAGTGTGGATCGGTTTGGCCTGACTTTAGAACATGGAGTTGGGACATTATTCCTGACCAACAATGATCAGCACTCTTGGAGTGTGGATGATCACCAGGTGGCTGCTAACCCCCCAAAGGTCTTAGAAGGATTGTACAAGGACACAAAGATGTACCACAGCCATCAGTTAGCCACAGAACTGGGTCTAGAATGTCAGCACTGTGGAGCTGGGCATCCAAATCATCCAGTTGTCACGATCCAATTTACAGGCTTCCATTTTATTTTGCTTTCATAAACACATTAAGTTAGTGTACTGTGGAGAAAAGTGAATTCATGGGTGGTCTTCATCTTGATAAGAGTGTGAGGCAGAATGGCAGGCAGAAAAAAATGTTATTATAAAGAAAAAGGAATATCAGGTTTCTGCCTTTTGGGAGAGGAGAAGTTATGACTGTCGCAGGAGGAAAGTGGCTCTTTGTTTTTTTATTGATGCTTTGTGTATTTCATACATCATTTTCCAATTCAGTTCAGGCATATATCCCTTTCCCTTCCCCCCACCCCACCCCTACCCATCCCAGATCATGCATTCTGCTGTAACTTTTCTGCATCTTTCTCTATTTTTTTGTTTTGTTTTGCTTTCATTTTTTTAACAATAAGTGATAATTTGTGAGTACAAGCATCTTTCATGTAAAACCAATTTGCAAGCAGTTGTGCTCAAACCCACACGGCTCATGGGTCCCACCATCCAGCAGGGGGGGCTTGTATGTACAATCAAGTTAACCAGCACTTGCAAGTATACAAATGGTCTCTGGAATGCCAGAGAGTGTTACCAAAGGCCACTAAACCAATAAAGCAAATATAGGTCTCCTTGAGTCAAGCAAGACTCCTCCGTCAGCACCAGCTACACCTCACCTGCATGGAAATACTGTGCAGCAGTGGCAGCCATATGTCTGTATATCCCAAATCTAATTTACTATTAGCTCTCTCCTTGGAGGAAAGTGGCTCTTTGGTGAGGAAAACATTTTGGTGGCACTGTGTGGTTGACAAAGGTGAGTGAGTCCCTGCAGTGCAGTTGCCACCTGTTTCCAGGCAAAGTCTAGAAGAAGAGTCAGAGCTCAGGCAATTCAAGGAAGCAAGGGTGTGGAGTGTCTGGGGACTGTACAAGAATGGGCTTGAGGGGCCCAGCCTTGGAGAAAATGGCCCTAGGAACATGGTGACAGACAGTCACTGAGGAGAAATGGAGGTGAGAGAGATTCCTAGGAGAAACTGTGGGGCAGTACAGAGAGCCATGGGTGTTAACCAGGCGCTACTCTGGCTAGGAAGAAGTGGTTTGCAGCAAACCACTTCTGTCACCCAGCACAGTCCCTAACTGCACCGAAGAGCCTAGTGGTAGTGTCTTTGGGGATGAAGGAAACAATGAGCGCAGGTCAGCAGGGGACAGCAGGCCAGCAGAAGTTCAAGCCTCACCTCTCCTTTCTCCTGGCCACTCCTGTTTGCAGAGACAGGACCAGTCACAGGGCTCCCATTACTCTAAAAGATGGGAGCTTGAGCTACTTTGTATGATAAAAATATGTGCCCCTGGTGGGGGGGAGAGGTGCTTAGGGTTAAGAGTACTGGCTGCTCTTGCAGAGGACAGGGTTCAGCTCCCAGCATCCACACGGTAATTAACAGCTATCCTTAACTCCAGTTCTAGGAGATCTGAGGCCTTCTGCAGGCATTGTGCAATATGGGTACACTTAACCTGCAGACAAACCACTCAAACACATAAAACGTGAAACCTGGACATCTGATTTACAGAAGAGAGTCAGTAAGAATTATCAAGCAGTTGTGTGACACCTGGGAATTGTCCAAAGTGGGCCCTGGCTTGTTATGAGTCTCTCTAGGCAAACATTTCCCACAGATTTTATTTTTATTTTTTTAAACAATTTTTAAAAATTTTATTTATTTCTGTATGTGTATGAATGTACTGTCTGCATGCAAGTCTGTGCACCCGTGTCATGCAATGCCACGGAGGTCAGAAGAGGGTGTCAGATTCCCCTGGAACTGGAGTTTCAGATGGTTCTCGGCTGCCATGTGGGTGCTGGGGATCGAATCCGGGTCCTCTGCAAGAGCAGTCAGCGCTCTTAACCGCTAGGCCATCTCTCCAGCCCCTTCCCACAGATTTTAGAAGTGTTCTCAGGACTTTCTCAAGGTCTTTGGATGACACATGGAGCTTGGAGCTTTGGCAAGGAAGGAGCTGAGTTCTAATCCCATCTTGGCCAACCTGGCTGCTAGAGAAAGAGCAAAGGAGAGAGGTGTGGCAGGAGCTGGCTCTGGGCTGGTAAGGCCCAGGCTCTGTGGCATCACAGGGTACAAAAGGTAGACGAGCTCCCTACTGTCTTCCAGAGACTGTACCGTGAAGGTCTCTGCACTGCAGAGTTCATGTCTACCCTCTCTCCCTGGAGCTCTGTGAGAGTCCAACTGCTGGACACACCCAGGTACAGTTGGAGAGGCTTCATAGCAAAGGAGAGGAGTTGAAGATGGCAGGGTCCAGGCTGAGTCATTTTTCTTGCCCGTCTTTATCATCTTCCACTAGTCAGCACTATTAATGAATGGTCACAGGAGATCCCAACAATAATTCACTTTCCTACCAGTCCTACCAAGGAGGTTTAAACCCAACCACAGGGAAAGTAATTTCTGAACTCAGTGGGTACCCCCCACATATGCCCCCACCCTACCACCCACCCCTACTTCAAGTAATAAGATGTAACACAGTGGAAGTGCATGTACCTAGCATGTGAAAGGCACAGGGTTCAATCCCCAGTAGAACAAAAACAAAACAACAGCGAAACCAAACACTCAAAGACCCCAACAACAAATGGAAACAAAAGGGAAAGGAAATGTAATAGTCTCTACAGGATGTCATCCAATGACAGTGCCCTGTGGATTCCTGCCCCACTCTGTTACTGTTGACGCTTTCAGACATGTGAAGTCTTACCTGAGGAGCTGGAGGCCTACCCTGCTTCTGCCCACTTCCACTCTCTCTGCTTTTCCCTGGTTGGTACCTGACATGCTGGTTATTCTTCATGGTCAAGAGCTCAGACCAGCTCACTGCTGGCCTAATGCCGTTGGATAGAGTCCTTGCCTTGTCTTTCCCTCATTTGTTCGGTGAGAGTAGTATAATATAACGCCTATCTCACAGGAGGCAGTCTCCCAGGGGAACCTCCTCAAGGACTTAAGGAGGTCTTGATGACTGTTGGCTTTAAGGACATGGCATCATTTAGGTCAGGGATGTACCGTAGGCTTTAAGATGAAAATCTGTTTGAAGAAAATATGGAGTCAGTCCTGACGATTGCTGAGTTTCTGTGGGAGGAGTAGGGAACAGCAAGAAGGAGGGTCACAGACTGAGTTATGTGTCATTGTGAGATTTTGAAAAGATGGAAGAGCAGCAGAGGGAAGGCACCCAGAGAGAGTGAGAGGCAGAGCAGAGCAGTTGTATGAGGGTGAGGCAGGAGGCACAGATGGACTGGCCCAGGGCTGGGGAGGATGAGGTCAGGCACACGAGGTGGACAAAGCTTGAAGACCCTGGAGTCAACCTTAGGGTGTGAATTCTATCCCGATTTTATCATGCATTCTTAACTATGTAGAGTCCTGGATCTCTGTGGTGGTTTGAAATTTGTGCCCCAGTAAAATTCACATTCATTTTGAACTTCAGAGTGTGGCTTTATGTGGTATTAGAATAATTAGGATATAATTAAGATAAGGATGGGGACTGGATCATGCTAGATTAGGATAGTCCCTTAATCCAATGACAGGCCTTTATTAAAGTCAGAAAGAGGCATGTAGCAGCCCAAGTTCATGTGAAGATGGTGGCAGGAGTCAGAATGACACTGCTAAAGTCAAGGGATGCCAAGTACAACTAGACGCTAGAAAGGGCAAGGAAAGATTCTCTCCTAGAGCCTCTTAGGAGAACATGACCCTGCTAGCACCTTTATTTCAAACTTCAGAACTGTGACAGAATACCTTTTTATTATTTAAAGGCATCAGCTGTGTGGTGATTTGTTATGGCTACATTAGGAAAATGACACACACCATCTTAGAGAATTGAATGATGTACATGGCTTCTGCCACAATCTTATGGTGGCCCTAATTTCAATTTCATAGATGTCACGAAACTTTTCCATGGGTCAAAAGGTTAAAAATTCTTCCTGTAGATAATGGGATATATTTACACAATCCAATCATTTTACTGACCCAGTTGTGCCTGAATTTCAGAACACTGATTAGGGAGGGAACATAGAGCTGCATAGGAATTAAGGGTGTTTTTAAATACTGAAAGAAGGATCAACACACAATCATTCGACTTTCATATTTTTGTAAAATGCTGCATTATTTTTTTTTCCTGGAAACATTTAAATACAAAAGAAAATTAATAAGATTGTTTACCATGTATTCCAGGCAGGATTTTTAATAAGTTAGAAACAAACAATGATTTTAGTTCCTATAGTTGATCTGTCTTCCCCACTGAACCTTCAATCTCTGAGTCAAAAGAACCTTTCTTCCCTTGAGTTGCTTTTTGCCAGGTATTTGGTCACAAGAAGTCACTAATACAGGGATGTCACCCCAATATCACATGTCATTATCAAGGGTAGAGCCTTTGGGAAGTTGCAAGGTCATGAGTGCTTTATTCTTTTGAGTGGATTAATCTGTTCATAGGGTAATGGGTTACTGAGGGAGTGACTTTGTTTTAGAAGTGAGAGCAATGTGACACACTTGCTTTACCGCACTATGTCCTACCCTGCCACCTTTGGACTCTGTAAAGAGTCTCTACCAGTAAGAAAGTGCTCACCAGATATGGCCCCTGACCATGGATCTCCCAACATGAACTAAATAAACCTTTATTCTTTATACATTTTCCAGTCTGTGCTCTTCAATCATGACAACAGAAAAACAGATCAAAACAGGTTCTTAGCTACTGTCAATGCCTCGTGGGATAGTTTCCTCCTGGATCTATGGCAATAGAAACCCTGCTTTTATATGTTGGGGAAAAGATTATTCCTTGGAAGATTCTTTATAGATCAGGAAATAACTTTACTTTTCATGGTGGAATACATTTTCTGAAGATTCCTGTTCTGTCTCTACCACGACATGGCTGTGGGAAGAGGAGGAGCAGCCGATTTGAATCCATTTGCATAAGTAACGTATTCAAGCCTCAGTTTTCCTATTAGAATGAAAAAGTGATTATTAGAATTAAATGAGACAATTATCTTTGTGAGAGACATTGTCTGGAACTTAGTGGGTAGTGTTCCCCAATCATGCTTCTTTTTTTAAAAAAAGGATTCATTTTACTTTTACTTATGTGTATGCATGTGTGCACATATATGTGTGTATGTGTGTGTGTGTGTGTGTGTGTGTGTGTGTGCCCACATGAGTGCAGACACTTGTGGCTGCCAGAAGAGGGTCTCAGATCTCCTAGAACTAGAGTTAGAGGCTGCTGTGAGCTGCCCAGTGTGCATGTTTATAACTTAACTCAGGTCTTCTGGTAGAGCAGCAAATGCTTCTGGACACTGAGCCATCTCACCAGCTCCAACTCATTTCTTTTTTTTTTTTTATCATAACCACTTTGCTTTTTTATTTTATTTTATTTTTATTTATGTGTATGAATGTACTGTATGCATGTAGGTCTGTGTACCCATGTCATGCAATGCGTTGGATTCCTGTGGAACTGGAGTTCTCCTGGAATTGGAGTTACAGATGGTTCTCAGCCACCTTGTGGGAGCAGGGGAACGAACCCGGGTCCTCTGCAAGAGCGGTTGGTGCTTTTAACTGCTAGGCCATCTCTCCAGCCCCCCCAACTCATTTCTTTTTAGGGACCAGCATCCCAATTTATTCCTAGTCAATAGAAGCCTGGGATAAGCATGGGGAACTATAGCTTACATTTGGATAGAGAGAAGGTTTTTCGAATGGGACTGATCTTACAAATGAAAGGATCAAATGGCACAGGAATAGAAAACAAAGCTTTACCTTCTCTTCTTCGCGAGGCCTCGAGTACTAGGTGTGATATCTGACCTCATAGCAGTCGCCATCTTGTAAGTACAAGGACACAGCCAGTGAATGATGGCCAAGAAGGAAGAGGAAGAGCCCATGTCTTTGACAGTATCTTTGAGAAGTTAGCCTACAGGCAGCAGCTGCCACTAACTTCTAGGCTGCTTGTTACACAGGATAAATAGGTTCCAGTTACCTAGACTAATGCCTTCACTGTGAGCTCTAAATCTGAAACAGTCTTTTTTTATCCAACACCGGATCCAACAGAGAGGCTCAGTTAACAGCAATAACCTTCTCTTCCCTTTCTTCCCTTATGTTGAAGTTTGGCTTTTCTGGTATCATTTCCATGAAGTTCCCATTTCTCTTAATTTATTCACTGATGTTGCCCTTGACCAAATGGCATGTACCAACCAAACTTACTTTTCCCAAACACAGTGTAGAGTTCAGAGTGTGGGTGGGGAACAAAACAATCAGTAGCAATTGTTCAGAAAATGAGATGCGTGAAACTTCATCAGCTCAAAGTGTATGAAATCTGAGAACAGAAAGACTCCCAGCAGAGAACATGAGATCTTAGCACTTACAGTGGATTCTTATTTGGGGTACATTAAAAAAAAATCAAATCTTGGCTAAATAGTTTCCCAGCCTACAGCAAACTTAACATGGGATATGGTTGACAGCTTGCTCAAGGCAAGAGCATGATAAAAACATAGAAGAGGACAAAAAAATCCTATAAAAGCAACATGTGAGGTTAACACTAGAGAAGCTGTCAGTCATATGTATGACTGCAGGCACTGCACGCCTGGAACCTCTGAAGGGATCCGGAATATCTCAGAATACCAGCCCAGGGTGACACGTGGTGTCTGGCATATACACAAGTTAATCTGTGTCTTGCATATTCTCCCTACAGCAGAGAAATGTTTTTGTTCCTTTTGAAAAAGTTCCATCTTTTTTTAAAGCCTTTGCTAGAAAACTCCATGCTTCCTGCATCTGGACTGTTTCCCTTTAAATATTTGCATGAATATGTTCTGCTGTGCCTAGACATTTCATATGTGTAAGGATTGTCTTCCTAAATTCTTTTCACTATGAACACTTGCTGCTGAACCAAACAATTATAAACATGAGATAAAGGTCTATCAAGTTGATTTACCTTTAATTTTAAAAAGCCACAGAATGTTGGAACTTCATTTATGTAGTCTTATTATTTATGTCTTTTTATTTGTTTGTTTGTTTCCTTCATAGAGGAGCACCTCCAAAGCTCCCCAAATCACACACCCAACCTTAACAATTTCTGTTCTTTGGAGGTATAATTGAACTCTTCTTCGGGCAGCCATAGCTGTCCTGAAACTTGCTATGTAGACTAGGGTGGCCTCAATCTCATAGAGATCTGCCTGCCTCTGCCTCCCAAGTTTTGGGCCCAAAGGTGTGTGCCACCATGCTTGGCTCTTTTTTAATGTACTTTTTTTTTTTCATTTTTTTGAGACAGGTTCTCCTTTTAGCCTCAGTTGGCCTGGAACTCACAATGTAGACCAGGCTGGCACCTCACAGTTGCCAACTGAGAGTTTTTCTGTTCTCAGATTCGTACACTTTGAGCTGATGAAGTTTCAAGCATCTCATTTTCTGAACAATTGCCACTGATTGTTTTGTTCCCCACCCACACTCCTGAATTCTACACTGTGTTTGGGAAAAGTAAGTTTGGTTGGTGGGTGCTATTTGGTCAAGGGCAACGTCAGTGAATAAAGTTAAGTGTGTAGTAAAGGGATTTGCAAAAGAGAGAAATGGGATCCTCAGGGAAATGACACCAGAAAAGCCAAGTTTCAACCACACCAGAAGAAAGGGAAGAGAAAGTTACTGCTGTTAACTGAGCCTCTCTGTTATTGCTGTTAACTGAGCCTCTCTGTTCCCCAGTGCTGGATAAAAATGGACTGTTTCAGATTTAGAGCTCACAGTGAAGGCATTGGTCTAGATAGCTGGAAGCTATTTATCCTATGTAACAAACAGCCTCAAAGTTAGTGGCGGCTGCTGCCCGTGAGCTACCACCCTAGCGGCTCTGGGCTTTCTGTCTGGGGCTCTAGGATTGGTGCTTGTGCAGTAGCAGGAGACACACCTACCCTACTTCCCGGCTTCCTCCACCGTCCTTCCTCACTCCTCCAGAGGCAGAGCCCAAGAACAAGATGCCAAGTGGCTAGAGCACATCATGTGAACACAGAGGTGGAGAAAATTTAGGCAAGACAGCCAGGGTCACTGAGCTTTTTCAAACATGTAAAAATGGTGTATTCATTGCTTTTCACAGCACCGCAACCAAATATTTGACAAAAAAGTAACTTAAAAGGAAAGAGACTTATTTTGGGTCATGGTTTGAGGGGATAGTCTATCACCGCAGGGAAGGACTGGGGAAGGGAACAGTTTGGGGCTGTGGCAGCTGGAGCAGGAGGTTGAAGCAGCTGCTGTCTCTCATCTCAGTGAACCAGGAAGTCAAGAGAGGAACAGAAACAGGACCCACCTGTAAAGCCCAAGGCTCACCCCAGTGAGGCTCTTCCTCCAACTAGATGGCACCTCCTAAAGGTTCCATTACATCCCAAAACAGTGTCATCAGCTGGGCAACAAGTGTTTAAGCCTGTGGAGATACTTCACATATAAGCCATAACAAGAGGGCACTGAAAATTTGCAGAAAGGTGAAGTTTCCATGAAGACATTCTTTTTTTTTATTGAAATTTCATGATTCTCATACAGTATAATAAAATGGCATTCAGAGCCTCCTCCCCTAACTCTACCTCCCCTTATCCCTCCCTGCCTGATTTGATGCAATCTACAATATCTATCTATCTATCTATCTATCTATCTATCTATCTATCTATCTATCTATCTATCTATCTATCATCTATCTATCATCTTTCTGGCATATAGATTCTAATTTGTGTCTCCAAATGTCCTTCAATGTGGGTCCATCCGTTGGAGCCTGGTTAACCTACCAAGAGTCTCATGTTTGGAAAGAGACTGCCTCTGCCCCTCCCAGCAGTCACCTGTTGACACAGTATCCTTAGGTGGGGCTGGAGCTTCTTATCCACTTTTTCATGTCTATGTGGGGATTTTTTCAAAATATTCTTAAAGTGAGGTTAAATGTTTGCTGATAGTTCTGTTTACATGTTCCTTGCAAGTCTCTGGATAATGAAGCACAGGTCATATGGAGCCTCAGGCATCAGATGTCAGGGCAGACTAGGGTGAAGCATATTGCTCCATATCTCTGAGCATCCTGGTCAGGACCAAAGGACAGGAAGTCAGGAAGAAACAGTGAGATATTGTCACTGAGAGGATAAATGATTCAGTTTTTATAACAGACTTCAGAATCATTCATTGCTAAACCATGTTTTATTCCCTCAATGAAAGAGGAAGTTGAAGACAGGTCTAGTTTGTGTGGATACCCAGAATGCATCACTCAGGGTTAAGGCTCCCAGAGTAGATGACAGGTGAGTGACATCTCTGTGTCACACGCTTGTCATCTAGGTTCCCCCATGGTAATATCCAGGAGGAACATGAAGTTTCTGCAAATCCACACAAAGCTTTGTCTCTAGTTCTTGAACAGCTACCCACTGGCTTTCAAACTATTCCCAGAGAACCATGACTGTGGTAAGGACAAGCAGCATAGCCTTCTAGAAAACTATCTTTAATAATTAAGGAAATGCAAATCAAAACCACTTTAAGATATCATTTTACTCCAATAAGACTGGCTAGGATCAAGAAAACAAATGATACCAAGTGCTGGAGAGGTTGTGGGGAAAGGGGAACACTCATCCACTGCTGGTGGGAATGTAAATTCGTACAGCTACTATACTATGGAAAGCAGTGTGGAGAACCCTTGGAAGACTTGGAATGAACTTGCCACCTGACCCAGCCATACCACTCCTGGGCATGTACCCACAAGACTCATCTTACTGCAGAGATACATGCACAGCCATGTTTATTGCAGCTCTCCTCACAATAGCAAGGAGCTGGAACCAACCCAAGTGCCCCTCAACTGACGAGTGGATAGAGAAAATATGGTACATTTACACAATGGAGTTCTATGCAGCAGTAAAGAAAGATGACATCATGAGCTTTGCAGGTAAATGGCTGGAGCTAGAAGATATCATGCTGAGTGAAGTAACACAGTCCCAGAAAAACAAACGAAGGTGAATGGTATCCCTCATCTGTGGATGCTAGCACCAATTACCCAATTGTATGGCAAACTGAGCAATGTCACTGTGATCTGAAAACAACTGTGCTCTTATATTGTGAATCCCTTAACAGGTTCTATAACTAAGCTACTGTTTATTTTCAGAGTTAGGAAGTTTTGGAATATGGATGATGGATAGATAGATTATAGATTGCATCAAATCGGCAGGGAGGGATAAGGGGAGGCAGAGTTAGGGGAAGAGGCTCCAAATACCATCTTATTATATTGTATGAGAATCATGAAATTTCAATTAAAAAAAAAAGAATGTCTTCATGGAAACTTCACCTTTCTGCAAATTTTCAGTGCCCTCTTGTTATGGTTTGTATGTGAAGTGTCTCCACAGGCTTAAACACTTGGTGCCCAGCTGATGACACTGTTTTGGGATGTAATGGAACCTTTAGGAGGTGCCATCTAATTGGAGGAAGAGCCTCACTGGGGTGAGCCTTGGGCTTTACAGGTGGGCCCTGTTTCTGTTCCTCTCTTGACGTCCTGGTCCACTGAGATGAGAGACAGCAGCTGCTTCAACCTCCTGCTCCAGCTGCCACAGCCCCAAACTGTTCCCTTCCCCAGCCCTTCCCTGCGGTGATAGACTGTCCCCTCAAACCGTGACCCAAAATAAGTCTCTTTCCCTTTAAGTTGCTTTTTGTCAAATATTTGGTTGTGGTGCTGTGAAAAGCAATGAATACACCATTTTTATATGTTTGAAAAAGCTCAATGACCCTAGCTGTCTTGCCTAAATTTTCCCCACTATGGAACTCACTATGCAGACCAGGCTGGCCTTGAACTCACAGAGGTCCACCTGCCTCTGCCTCCCAAGTGCTGGGATTAAAGGCATGCATTACCATGCCTGGCCCAACTTTGGAGTTAAAAAATATTTTATTAATTATTTTTATTTTCTATGTATGAGTGTATTGCCTGCATGTATGTAAGTGCACCCGTGTCATGCAATGCCCATGGAGGTTAAAAGAGGGTGTCAGATCCCCTGGAACTGGAGTTACAGATAGTTTTTAGCCACTTTGTGGGTGCTGGAACTGAACCCAGCTCCTCTGCAAGAGCAGCCAATGCTCTTAAACATTGAACCACCTCTCCACTCTGTGGAGTTGTAAAAATGATATTTAAATAAATATTAATAAGACTTTAAATAAACAAAATTTAACAGTATTTAAATAAATATTTTAAAATAATAATTATTTGAGAATGTCATAAAATGTATCTTTCCCATCTTTACTCCCATCCTACCCCAAAGCTTCATGTTTTCTATTATTATTTTTTCTTTAAAAAATATTTTTATTGAGTTTTTGTGCATTTTTATAAAATAGATACTAATCAAATTTAGACCCCCCTTCCCACATCCACACCCTCCATTAGCTCTCCCCACCAGATTTCATGCATCCTTTTAGTCACAGGAGCTCACTATGTAGACCAGGCTGGCTTTTAACTCACAGAGATCTGCCTGCCTCTGCCTCCTGAGTGCTGGGATTAAAGGTGTGCACCACCACACCCGACTCCTTCATATATGTTAAGTTGTACCTGGTTAAGCATTTTTACGTAGATGTCCCTCAGTACAAGTTCATCCACTGGAGTCTGGTCAGCCTATCTAGAGTCTCTCGCTTAAAGAAGATCAACTCTCCCTCGCCCAGCAGTAATCAGATGCCAATGGTTCCTCAATTAAGGTTGGAGCCTGCTGCCCATTTCCCCAGTTCTAGGCTGAGTTTTTGTCTCACTGAGTCTGCATGGGTTTTGTGCATGCTGTTACCATGTGTTGCAAGTTCATCTGAGCAAGTTCCCAGAGGCCTGGAAGAGCCTATTTCCTTATGTTCATGTACCAACCCCGGCTCTTACAAGCTTTCCGTGCCCTCTTCTGCAGTGGTCCCTGGGCCATGGGGGGCTGAGATTTAATATAGGAGTTTTATCTATAAAATGCACTCTGCAGTCTCTTATTGTTTACACTGTGGCCAATTGTGGCCTTCTGCGTGCATGGCGCTCTGTTGCACAAGGAGGCGTCACTGGTGAGAGTTGAGAGATGCATTAGTATTCTCTCCAACCCGTTTCTCTATGTTCCTCGTGACTTTGGTGGAGAGGTTCCACTGTAGATGTGTCACTTAGGGCTGGGCATCTCAGACATATATTCTGTATGTGTGACCAGTTGTGGAACTCTGTAATAGCATCCATCTGTTGCAGGAAAAAGCTTTTTTTTTCTTTTTTTAATGTGTATGAATGTACTGTTTGCATGTAGGTTTGTGCACCTGTGTTATGCAATGCTGCGGAGGTCAGAAGAGGGCGTCGCATTCCCCTGGAGCTGGAGTTAAAGACGGTTCTCAGCTACCATGTGGGTGCTGGGGATCGAACCCAGGTCCTCTGCAAGAGCAGTCAGCACTCTTAACCACTAGGCCATCTCTCCAACCCCAGGAAGAAGCTTCTTTGATGAGTGGTATATGATACAATTGTCTATAAATATACAGATCCATATAGCATACAGTAAGAAATTTCTTTTTTTTTTAAACTTTTTTTTTTTTTTAATTTTTGTATGTGTATGAATGTACTGTCTGCATGCAGGTCTGTGCACCTGTGTCGTGCAATGCCGCGGAGGTCAGAAGAGGGTCTCGGATTCCCCTGGAACTGGAGTTCTCCTGGAATTGGAGTTACAGACGGTTCTTAGCCGCCATGTGGGTGCTGGGGATCGAACCCGGGTCCTCTGCAAGAGCGTCGGTGCTCTTAACCGCTAGGCTATCTCTCCAGCCCAGAAATTTCTTTAGAGATATCACAGAGATAGGGTTTTCTCTGGGATCTGTGACCTCTCCAGCCACATTTTGACTATACAGTGCCATGCATGCGTTCACTCCCACTGAGAGGGCTTTAAGTCCAATGAGATAGCTGTTGATTATCCCCAAGATAAAAGTGCCACTACCCACCAAAAGAGATAGTTTGCTGTGCCGGTCTTATGGTTATTAGGCTTTACAGCTGGGTTTGACTATTGATTGATTTTTCTCTCTAAGCAGCTTGCATAGTATCTAATAGAACTATGAGAGCTACTCTTCAGGAAGAAGGCTTCCAGGTCGGTTCCAGCTCCATTGCTCCAGATCTTGTGTCTGAAGTATGTTCTGTCTTCAGCAATAGACAGAAATGAAGAGAAGAGGAAAGGTTAAAAGAAAGGGAAAAATGAAAAAAAAAGTCATTAAAGAGAAGAGGAAAGAGGAATAGATTTAAACATAAAAAACAAAAAGTCTGTTCAATAATAGGAAACATGTAAACCAAATTAGATAAATATAAGAAGAATAAAAATGGAAACAGATTTTTAAAAAATAAATTCAAAATACTGTTAAAAGTATAAGAAAACACTGTTAAAAGCATAGTAAAGAGGCTGGAGAGATGGCTCAGTGTTTAAGAACAGCGGCAGCTCTTGCAGAGGACCCAGATTTGATATCCAGCACCCACATGGCAGCTAAACCATCTACAACTCCAGTTCCAGGAGAATCAGATGCCTTCTTCTGACTCCATGGGCATTGTGTGAAATGGAAACAATTGCACACATCCAGGCAATACACTCATATACATAAAATAAAGATAATAAAATATTTTTTTTAAGCATAGTAAAAAGAAAAGGAAAGAAAACAAGGGACAAAAAATATAGAGATGAAGTTCTGAAGCAGTGTCTTTCTGAGATCACTGAAATTGGAGTCTTCTAGAGGGGCAGCCACTGAACTTGTAAACTTTTATCTTTCCTATGTCCCTGCTAGAGCTGAGCCTGTACTGGATCCTTGGCAGATGTCCGCTAGATCTGTCTATCTTGGTGTACAAAGAACATCTGCTAGCCAAAATTAGCATGCAGTATATGGATCAGGCAAACTCTCCCACCCTCCAAAGATTTCTGGTTCAGACACCCTGGGGTGATGCATGCTCTAACTAAGGGATGTCTCCCAGATGTACTCAGAGTGGCCGGGAGCTACCACAGCACTGAGATCTGTACAGAAAAACCTGTCTGTTTGCTTTCACCTGATATCTTGTTTAGGGATATCAAACTCACAGTGCTTAGGACAGCCCAAGCCTGGCAAACACCAGCATGGGAAGGAGAGGCGATCAGGAATCCCCAGTCTTAGCTGAGCATCTATAAGAAGTTGATATCTGCTAGAAAGGGGACAGTCAGTTTTCTTTAATAGTGTGACACTTAGTTGATTCCAAGGGATGAGCTTACACCCAAGAGCATTTGGAAAACACAAATTAGACTCAATAGATCTTTTAAAATGAAAAATAATGGGGGAAATGGGGATATTCTACTAGAAAGGGAGGAAGGAAGGATATACAAGGAACCTGGGCAGGCAAGGTGGAGAGGGAACTCAAGAGAAGGGGGATAATAGGAGGGGCAGGTGAGGATGTTAGGGAGGGAGAGGAGAGATAAGTAAGGCTTGTGTGGAACAAGAAGTGAAAGGGAAATGCATTATCTCACTCCCCCCCCACCCCCAAATACACATACTGTTAGAATTCAGGATGAAGAGGCAACGTGATAAAGCAGAAAAACTAGAATCCAACCTTCAACAGATGTAGAGAACTTTCTTATCTACAAGGGACAGACAACTTTCCTGTGGGAAAGGAGCTCAAGAGTTGGGGTTGGGGGAGGTCTAGGATTTATAGGTGGGCTCAGAAAATCCCAGAGAAGGGGGCCGTGCCCTCCTGGAATCCCAGAAAGTAGGTGCCTTCCCAGAATCCCAGAAGGCGGGGCATTCCTTCTTCCTAAGGTGAGTTGGAGAATTCTGATGAGGGGTTTGATAAGGAACCGGATCTACAAGAAGGCTGGTAAGAAACCAGATGTTCTTTGCTAGGGGGCCATGTGTTCTGAAGCAGGTGTATCGCCTTCCTGGAGTAGGGGGAAGGGTGCGCAGATGATCAGTTCCTTCAGCCTTGTAAGGCTGACTTCCCTTCATATACAACATCTGAACATGAGTGCATGTGTATACCTGAAGGCTATTTAACAAGGAACATGGCGCCAGATGGGAGAAACCTCCCTTAAAGTTATTGGTCAGGGTAGTCTAAGAGACTCTCAAAATAACACAGGCTATTGCCACAACCCTTGATTATCTCCTAGAATTTTTCTTTCACATATGAGAGAAAACATACAATATTTGTCCCTAAGATTCTCAAGTTCATTTAACATAATGGACTCTCGTTCTATTCATTTTCCTGCAAATGACATTTCTTCCCTCCCTATGCCTGCATAAAATGCCATTGTGGGTGAATGTATTGATATGCCTTTTCTTTACATTCATTTGCTGATGGACATATAGTCTGGTTCTGCATCTAGGCTATTGTGAATAGTATTTCAGTGAACTTGGATGTGCAAATTATCTCTGTGGTATGCTAGGTTCAATTTCTTTGAATACACATCAAGGAGTTCTAGCTAGATCATACATTAGTTCTCTTTTTAGTCACTTGAAGAACCTGTATAGTGACTTCCACATTGGGTGCATCCATCTCCATTTGTACCAGCGCTGTGTGGGAGTTCCTCTTCCTCCACATCCTAACCAACATTTAGTGCTGTTTGTTTTACATTCTGACTGGGGTGAGATGGAGTCTCAGCACACTTTTAAATTGCATTTCCCTGATGGCTAAGGATAGTAAACGATTTTGTCAAGTATTTATTGACCATTAGTATTTCTTCTCTTGAGAACTGTCTGTTAATTCATTTGCCCATCTACTGTTTGAAAAATTTGGTCTCTGAGTGGTTGGGGTGGGGGAATACTTTTTTTTAGTTCTGTATAGACTGTAGGTAATAATCCCTTGTCAGATATAGTTATCACCAAGTTTTTCTCAATCTGTAGGCTGTCTCCTCACTATACTGACTGTTTACTCTGCTGTGTAGAAACTTTTCATTTTCACACAATCCCATTTGTCAATTCTTGGAACGATTTCTTGAGCTACTAGATTTCTTTTTCCAAAAGTCCTCACTGGTACCTACATCTGTGTTTTCCTTTAGTAGTTTCAAAGTTGCAGGTCTTACATTAAAGTCCTTGATCCATTCTGAATTGGTTTTTGTAGATGGTAGGAGGAGTTAGGTCTGGGATTCTGGGTAGCTTTTTGCTTATGATAAGGAAATGGGATGCTGTTCTCTCTTCTGAATCTGCTTCAGAGCTTATGGGGGTCGGGGGAGGGTGAAGTCTCAGGGGAACAGCTGTCAGGCTGGAGGGTTAGAGTCTGGTTTCCCATCTTGGCTGCTCTGCCAGGTGGTTTTGGCCCAGATAGATAGCAGCCAGTACTTAGTGGACATTTTGTCTGCAACTGAAAAGACAAGCTGGTTGAGTCTTATATGAGTATACCAGTGCAGGGACTTCACAGTACCAACAGGGACCCTCCAATTGCTCATGCACCCAGTAGCCCCCTGTTGGTACTGTGAAGTCCCTGCACTGGTAAATCTAGTTTTATTTTTCTACATGCAGATATCTATTTTACTTAGCATGACTGGTTGAAGAGGCTGTCTTTTCTCAAGAGAATATATGCTTTTCATGTTTTTGACAAAATTAGGTGTTATGATTGTCTGAGTTTGTTTCTGGGCTGATTTTGTCAGTATGTCTATGTAGCGTAATTTGAGATTGAAAATAGTGATACCTCCAGCTTTGTTCTTTCTGCCTAGGATTGCTTTGGATATTCCTATTCAGGGCATTGTTTTATGAATTTTAGTGTGTTTCCTAGTTATGTAAATAATGTCATCAGAATTTTGTGGGGATTGTATTGTCTCTGAAAATGGTGTTCAGTAGTATAATCGTTGTCACAGTATTAAGACTGTCATGACCCTGGGTTGGAGAGGTGGCTCAGCATTTAGGACTGTCATGGCCCTGGGTTGGAGAGGTGGCTCAGCACTTAGGACTGTCATGGCCCTGGGTTGGAGAGGTGGCTCAGCATTTAGGACTGTCATGGCCCTGGATTGGAGAGGTGGCTCAGCACTGAGTCCTTCATGGCCCTGGGTTGGAGAGGTGGCTCAGCATTTAGGACTGTCATGGCCCTGGGTTGGAGAGGTGGCTCAGCACTTAGGACTGTCATGGCCCTGGGTTGGAGAGGTGGCTCAGCACTTAGGACTGTCATGGCCCTGGGTTGGAGAGGTGGCTCAGCACTTAGGACGGGTCCATGGCCCGGGGTTGGAGAGGTGGCTCAGCACTTAGCACTGTCATGGCCCTGGGTTGGAGAGGGGCTCAGCACTAGCACTGTCATGGCCCGGGTTGGAGAGGTGGCTCAGCACTTAGGACTGTCATGGCCCTATGGGTTGAGAGGTGGCTCAGCACTTAGGACTGCATGGCCCTGGGTTGGAGAGGTGGATCAGCACTTAGGACTGTCATGGCCCTGGGTTGGAGAGGTGGCTCAGCACTTAGGACTGTCATGGCCCTGGGTTGGAGAGGTGGCTCAGCACTTTGGACTGTCATGGCCATAAAGCTTCTCCCATCTTCTAGCATCTTCTTCGAATTATTTCTTTGGATTTCAAAGCTTGCATTGTATGAGTCTTTCAGTTACTTGCTTAGGTTTGTTCCTAGGTATTTTCTGAAGCTATTCTGAATGGAATGTTTTCCTGAATTATTTTCAGCAAATATGTTATTGATACGTAGGAAGTCTACTGACTTTTGGATGTTAATTTTATATCCTGATACTTTCTTGAAAGTGTCAGGTGTAAGAATTTTTTAGTAGAATCTCTATGGTCTTTTAAGTTGGATCATGTCATCAGGAACTATGGATAATTTGACTTCTTTTCCTGTTTGTAGTCCTTTGTTTCTCTTCATTACTCTAATAAAGAGAGTTTATGGGGCTAGAGAGATGGTGCACACCTTTAATCCGGGCACTCAGGAGTGAGATCAAGGCCAGCCTGATCTACAGAGTGAGTTTCCAGGCCAGCTGGGTATAGGGAGACCCTGTGAGAGAGAGAGAGAGAGAGAGAGAGAGAGAAGAGAGAGAGGAGAGAGTTTGAACCCCTTGTAATCAGTACTGGTTTTAGAGGAAATGGTTTTCACAGTATAATATTGGGTATTGGTGGTGTAAGAACGTTGATTATGTTAAGGTAATTTTCCTCTATTCCTTGTTTCTTCAAACCTTTTACTCTTATGGGCCACCTCAAGGTTGCCCATAGCTATGCCATGTTATACACCCCAGCTGCAAGCAGTAGTTAAAGTATGGGAAAAGTCTGACCCAGCTGCACAAGGGTGTGGGTTTAAGAACAGGTCAGCGGCACCAGTTGCTTAGAAACAAGCTCAGTTCGTTGGCTTTCGTGTACCTTTGCTTCTGGTTTTCGAATAGCATTTGTTAGGGGGGCTTTCTCCCTACTGGCGACTCTACCCTGGATATGGCTTTTTCTGTATAGAAACTTACCCTAAGCTCAGCTTGAGGCTGCATTTGTGTCCAAATAGCCAGTCTTTCTTTGGTCATTATTTTATGTCTGAAGTGGTTCTTCTCTGGTGAGCATACCTCATATTATCATGAAGCAATGTTGAGCTATTTTTTGTTGTTTTGTATTGTTAGCCTGAGCCTTTAACAGCAACCTATCTTCCCTCCAAGCCATATTGAGCTTTGTTTAAAAAGGCCTTTTTCATACTGTAGGATCATGTGATTTTCTAGCTGTAAGTCATTTATGTGCTATATTGCATTTAGTTGATTAGTATGTGTTAAACCATCCGTAGCAATCCCTGAGGTGAATTGAATTGTGGTGTATATCTTATGGGCTCTTGAATTGTGTGTTGCAAGTATTTTTAAGAATGTTTTTTGTGTCATGGTTCTTCAGGAAATGTATGGTATGTCCTTTGTTTGTCTGTATCTGGTTTCCATGTCAAGGGAATGTTGAGTTCAAAGAGTGAGTCTGGTAATGTTCCTTCCCCTTCCCATGTTATGGAAGAGTTTGGAGGACATTGATGTCAGCTTATCTTTGTATGTTTGGTAGAACTCAGCAGTCAATCCACCAGGTCCTTGGCCTTTTAGTTAAGACTCCATTAACACTCATTCTCATTACTTGCTATACATCTGAGTTGTTGACATCCTCTTGACTTACTTTTGGTAGACTATATGTATCCAGAATTTATCTATTTCCCATATATTTTCTTTTTTAATTAAGTAATATATATTTGTAGGGATTACACAATATAAAAGCAAATTGTTTTTCCAGACACAATTGACATTGCTCAGTTTTGCCATACAAATTAGAGTAATTGGCACTAGCAGCATCCAAATGAGGGATACCATTCATCTTTGTGTTGTTTTCTGGCACTGGTTTTACTTTCACTCAGTCATGATATCTTCTACTCCAGCCATTTACCTGACAAAGCTCATGATACAACTTTCTTTACTGCTGCACTGCTGCATAGAATTGGGTAATGTTACTTTTCTCTATCCACTGTCAGTTTGAGGGGCACTTGGTTTTGTTCCAGGTCTTTGCTATTGGAAAGAGAGCTGCAATAAACATGGCTATGCATGTATCTCTGTGGTAGATGATTCTTGTGGGTACATGCCCCAGGAGTGGTAATGGCTGGGTCGGGAGGCAAGTCCATTCCAAGTCTGTGACCAAGGGTTCTCCTTATTGCTTTCCATAGTGGTTTACGAATTTAAAATTTCACCATAGTGGATGAATGTTTCACTCTTTCCCCAACCATCTCCAGCAACTCGGTATCATTTGTTTCTTGGATCCTAGCCATCTTATGGAGTAAGATGAGTCTTTGGTTTTGATTTGCTTTTCCTTTCTTATTAATGATGATAACACTTTTAAGAGGTTCTCAGCCATCTCTAATTATCTCACTTGTTGAGTCTCTGTTCACAGCGCTTTGCGCCATCTCCCCTATATTTTCTACTTCATTGGAATTTAAGTTAAATATTCTATAATGATTTCTCAGGGTGATGAACACCTTTTAAAGTGTTCCTAGGTAATTTGGGTTTTTTTTTTTCTTTTGAAATGTTCTATTCTGTTCTATAGCCCATTTTAACTGGTTTATGTTCTGTGTTTAGGTTTGGGATTCTTGGACACTCTAAACACTGGTTCGCTGTCACATGTATAAAACGGGCCAGGATTTTCTTCTGGTCTATGTGCTTCCTCTTCAGTCAATTGACCATTTCCTTTGTTGTACGGAAGCTTTGGAGTTTCATCTAATCCCATTCTAATTGTTGGTCTGATGTCTTAAGTTATGAATTCTGGTGAGGTGCCCATTTAAGTTATTTAAGGTCTCTCGCTGATTTTTTTAAAATCCTTTTAAAAAATATGTTATTTTATTGGTATGCGTATGGATGTACAGTCTGCATGCAGATCTGTGCACCCATGTCGTGCGATACCTGTGGAAGGAGGAGATGGCGCGGATTCCCTGAACGAGTTAAAGACGGTTTCAACCGCCATGTGGGTGCTGGAGATTGAACCCAAGTCCTTCTGCAAAAGCGGGGTGGCGCTCTTAACCGCTAGGGGCCATCTCTCGCAGCCCCAAGATCTCTCTGATTTTTAAATTTAAACATTCACAGTTTATCATTTGAAGTCTTAAAATTGCCTTTTTTGTATCCCAAAGGACTTGATAAATTGCATGTTCATTTTCATTTGAGTCTATGAGTTGTTTTAAGTTCTTTTGATTTGGAGTTTTTTTGGTGAAAACAGTTAAAATCAACCCTCTTAGAAATATTTAAGTATATATTACCAAATTGTTCATTATGGCTACATGTTGTACATTAGATTCTCAGCATTTACTCATTTTGTGTAACTAAAATTTCACAGCTATTAATCAATAATTTCTCATTTCCTGCTTCGACTGTATAAAGCCATCCCCACATAGCCTTGCTTTATGTATGCTTTGTTATAGAAAACACCATATCCTTATTCCATACATTGTTACGTCCAATAATCAAATCCATAGCTAAGAGCTTGTACTTTATGCTTTGAGCAAAGTTTATAAAACAATGTATTTTCCACTTGAAACATGTCACAGACTTCTTGCAATCCAGAACTCTAAGCAACACTTCAACGCTGTGCTTTGGGAGCATCTATTCCAGGTTTTGATGTTCATGATTCTACCGTCACTATTATTTTTTTTTTTAACATTCCTTACACATAGCAAATTTACAAAGTCTGAAATTGAACTAAAGTTTAATTGCAAAAACATATTTAAAGGATTCACATTTTAACTGGAACTGTGTATACAGGTAATAATAATAAGTTTACATTCTTAAATTACATAGCGAGTTGGTGTATATTTTAATGTTTTTTTCTCATAAATAGTAGAACTATTCATAAAATAGAGACATATACCGTCAAGCTATATATATATTATATATATATAGTGATAAAAGTCCAATGGTGATATTATCTTTTACTCACAATTTACCCACTTTTGACTTACAATACAAGGGATGGTGATATGAAGAACCACAATAAGGGATAACAGATTTGCTTGTTTTTCTGAGATTCTGTTACCTCACTTAGCTCCACCCATTTGCCTACAAATTTTATCATGTCATCCTTCTTCATTGCTGCTTAGAACTTCATTGTATAATGTACCATATCTTCATTATCCACTCATCCATTGAAGGACACCTGGGCTGCTTCAGCTCTTCGCTAATGTGAAAAGAGCTTCAATAAACATGGTTTTGCATGTATCTCTCTTATAGGATGAATCCTTTGTATATATTTCTAGGAGTGGTATAATTGGGTCAAAGGGTAGTTTAATTTTTAGTCCCGTTGAAGAGTGTCCACACGGCTTTCCATAGGGGTTTTTCACAAGTTGGCAATCCCACCAGCAATAATGAGTGTTTCTCCTTGCTCCACAGCACCCTCCAGTCCCATCATTTGTGTTCTTGATCATAGCCAATCGTACCCAGGTAAGATGAAATCTGAAAGTGGTGTTAAGTTGTCATTTTCCTTGAATAACTAACGAGGTTGAACATTTTTTAAAAGATGTTTTGGTAGCCATCTTTACTTCTCTTGAGAAATCTCTTTTCAGATCTTAGCCATCTTTTAATTTGGTTCATTTGTTTTCTTGGTTCTTTTTTTGTTGAGTATTTATATACTCTGGATGTTAAATCTATCTCTGTCAGATGGGTCACTGGTGAAAAGTTCCCCCCACGTCTGTGGGTTTTTTCTTCGCTTCTTTGAATGGTTCTGTTGCTGTGCAGAAGCTGTTTAGTTAATGAGGTTCCACTTGTTGATTGTTCACCTCAAGTCCTGTGGCCTGCTGTCTGATTTAGGCAGTCCTTTTCCTAAACCTGTATCTTGTAGTCTGTCCAATGTGTCTGTCTTCTAACATTTCAGGGATTTCAGGATTCCACTGGAGGGTCCTTTAACAAAAAAAAATACAATTTTTGTTGGTTTTTTTTAGAATGGAACTTTGGGGATAAGGTGAAAAGGTAGAGGGTTTAAACTTCATCTTCTACGGAGGTGAATCCAGTTTTGCCGCAACCAGTTGCTGAAGTGCTACTTTCCTCCATTGAAGTTGTTTTTTTGGCTCCTTAATCAAATATTAGGTGGGCTGAAATTGTATGTACTCAAGTTTGGGTCTTCATTTTTTTTTTTTTTTTTTTTTTTTTTTTTTTTTTTTTTTTTTTTTTTTTTTTTTTTTTTTTTTTGACTATAGCCCTTTAGTTTAGTTTGAAGTCTGGAATAGTTATTTCCCCTGTATTGTTCTTTTTTGCTCAGGATTGCCTTTGGCTAATCTGGGTCTTTGTTTTTCCATATGAATTTTGGGATTTTTTCTAATTCTGTGAAGGGGATTTTTATTGGGATTGCATTGGATCTATATATTAATTTGGGGGTAGTATGGTCATTTTTACTCTATTCATTCTTCTGATCCATAGCATGGAGTTCCTTCCATTTTCTGGTGTCCTCCTCAAATTCCTTCAGAGATTTAAATTTTCAATTGTATAGAGATCTTTTTTTTGGGCATGCAATTTTATACTTTTTTTTTTGGTCTTTTCAAGACGAGGTCGCCCTTAAGCCGCCCCAGCCTGTCCTGCACTACCCCTGGTAGACAAGGCGGGCCTTACTCACAAGGACCGCCTGTGCCTCTCGCTGCCTCCCAAGTGCTAGGAGTAAAGGCGTGTGCCCCCACGCCAGGCTCCATGTTTATAAGTCTTTCAAAGCCCAATTTTTTATTGAAGCTTTGGTGCATGTATACAAAATTTCATTTCTCATCAAATCTAGAACCATTCCCCTTTTTGCCCCAACCCCACCCACCAGAGCTCATGATTCTGCCAAACATGTTTTTTCATTTCTCAGTCTCTTTAAAATTTTTTGATGCAGAAGTGTTACTGTTTCAAGCAGAGTTGCAACGTTTCGGTCAGTTCTTTGACCCAGTCTTTTGTTGTTGTTGGTTCACGCAAAACTATGCATATATGCCTTGCCGACATATTATGATTAGTGACATCATCGTTTTAGCATCTTCAGCTTATGGAATTTCTATTTTTTTTTTTTCCTTATTAGTATAAAGATGTCATGTTTCCTTAAGGGAGTGTTTGAAGGCTCTTCCTCAGCAAGCCCAAACAACCATCAGTCCTTCCCTTATGCACCACACTGGGGTCTTCCCATGGTCCCCAAATGAGGTCCACTGTAAGCATGGTTCCTGTCTTGATCTTCCTGTACTGGTTCGCTGTGACCAGCCCTGGGTATTCCAACTATGGCAGTCTATATTCTGAACAGGCTGAAACCCCAGTANGAGAGAGAGAGAGAGAGAGAGAGAGAGAGAGAGAGAGAGAGAGAGAGTTGAACACCCTTGTATCATTACTGATTTTAGAGGAAATGTTTTCACAGTATAATATTGGCTATTGGTGTGTTGTATAGAACTTTATTATGTTAAGGTATTTTCCTTCTATTCCTTGTTTCTTCAAACCTTTTACTCTTATGGGCCACCTCAAGGTTGCCCATAGCTATGCCATGTTATACACCCCAGCTGCAAGCAGTAGTTAAAGTATGGGAAAAGTCTGACCCAGCTGCATCAAGGGGTGGGTTTTAAGAACAGGTCAGCGTGCACCTAGTTGCTTCTGCTAACTGCAGATTTGTGGCTTCTGTACCTTCTGCTTTCCTTGCTCTTGTTATGGGGGCTAGCCATCCCTAAGCTTGGGAACTTAAACTTTCCACCCCTGGATGTGCTTTCTGTATAGAAACTTACCCTAAGCTCAGCTTGAGGCTGCATTTGTGTCCAAATAGCCAGTCTTTCTTTGGTCATTATTTTATGTCTGAGTGGTTCTTCTCTGGTGAGCATACCTCATATTATCATGAAGCAATGTTGAGCTATTTTTTGTTGTTGGTATTGTTAGCCTGAGCCTTTAACAGCCAACCTATCCCTCCAGCTCAATATTGAGCTTTGTTAAAGGCCTTTTCATCTGATAGGATCATGTGATTTCTAGCTGTAAGTCAATTTATGTGCTATATTGCATTTATTGATTAGTATGTGTTAAACCATCCTAGCATCCCTGAGTGAATTGAATTGTGGTGTATGATCTTAATGGGCTCTTGAATTTTGTTTGCAAGTATTTTAAGATTTTTTTTTGTGTCAATGTTCTTCAGGAAATGTATGTATGTCCCTTTGTTGTGTCTGTATCTGGTTTCCATGTCAGGGTAATGTTGAGTTCAAAGAGTGAGTCTGGTAATGTTCCTTCCCCTTCCCATGTTATGGAAGAGTTTGGAGGACATTGATGTCAGCTCATCTTTGTATGTTTGGTAGAACTCAGCAGTCAATCCACCAGGTCCTTGGCCTTTTAGTTAAGACTCCATTAACACTCATTCTCATTACTTGCTATACATCTGAGTTGTTGACATCCTCTTGACTTACTTTTGGTAGACTATATGTATCCAGAATTTATCTATTTCCCATATATTTTCTTTTTTAATTAATTAATTTATTATATTTTTAAGGGATACACAATATAAGAGCACAATTGTTTTCAGACCACATTGACATTGCTCAGTTTGCCATACAATTAAGTAATTGGCACTAGCATCCACAGATGAGGGATACCATTCATCTTTGTTTGTTTTTCTGGCACTGTGTTACTTCACTCAGCATGATATCTTCTAGCTCCAGCCATTTACCTGCAAAGCTCATGATATCATCTTTCTTTACTGCTGCACTGCTGCATAGAATTGTGTAGATGTACATTTTCTCTATCCACTCGTCAGTTGAGGGGCACGTGGGTTGGTTCCAGCTCCTTGCTATTGTGAAGAGAGCTGCAATAAACATGGCTGTGCATGTATCTCTGTGGTAAGATGAGTCTTGTGGGTACATGCCCAGGAGTGGTATGGCTGGGTCAGGAGGCAAGTACATTCCAAGTCTTCCAAGGGTTCTCCGCACTGCTTTCCATAGTGGTTGTACGAATTTACATTCTCACCAGTAGTGGATGAATGTTCCTCTTTCCCCACAACCTCTCCAGCACTCGGTATCATTTGTTTTCTTGATCCTAGCCAGTCTTATTGGAGTAAGATGATATCTTAAAGTGGTTTTGATTTGCTTTTCCTTTCTTATTAATGATGTTGAACACTTCTTAAGATGTTTCTCAGCCATCTCTAATTCCTCACTTGTGAAGTCTCTGTTCAGCTCTTTGCTCCATCTTCCCCTATATTTTCTACTTCATTGGAATTTAAGTTAAATATTCTATAATGAATTCTCAGGGTGATGAACACCTTTTAAAGTGTTTACTAGGTATTTGGGTTTTTTTTTTCTTTTGAAATGTTCTATTCTGTTCTATAGCCCATTTTAACTGGGTTATTTTCTTGGTGTTTAGGTTTTGGGATTTCTTGTACACTCTAGACACTGGTTCTCTGTCACATGTATAAACTGGCCAGGATTTTCTTCTGTTCTATGGGCTTCCTCTTCAGTCAATTGACCATTTCCTTTGTTGTACGGAAGCTTTGGAGTTTCATCTAATCCCATTCCTCAATTGTTGGTCTTATTTCTTAAGTTATAAAGTCTGTGAGGTGCACCATTAAGTTATTTAAGATCTCTCTGATTTTTTAAAAATCTTTTAAAAAATATTTTATTTATTTTGTATGCGTATGAATGTACAGTCTGCATGCAGATCTGTGCACCCATGTCATGCAATACCATGGAGGAGAGAAGAGGGCGTCGGATTCCCCTGGAACTGGAGTTAAAGACGGTTCTCAGCCGCCATGTGGGTGCTGGAGATTGAACCCAGGTCCTCTCTGCAAGAGCGGTCGGCGCTCTTAACCGCTAGGCCATCTCTCCAGCCCCAAGATCTCTCTGATTTTTAAATGTAAACATTCACAGTTATGCATTTGAGTCTTAAAATTGCCTTTGTTGTATCCCAAAGGACTTGATAAATTGCATGTTCATTTTCATTTGAGTCTATGAATTGTTAAAGTTCCTTTTGATTTCTTTTTGGTGAAAACATTTAAAATCAACCCTCTTAGAATGAATCAAGCATACACTACAAAATTGTTCATTATGGCTACCATGTTGTACATTAGATTCTTAGCTTTCACTCATTTTGTGTACCTAAAATTTTGTAGCTATTATCAATAATTTCTCATTTCCTGCTTCTATTGCATAAAGCCATTCCCATATAGCCTTTCTTTATGTATGCTTTGTTATAAAAACACCATATCCTTATTCAGTACATGGTTACTTCACAATCATCAAATCCATAGCTAAGAGCTTGTACTTTATGCTTTGAACAAAGTTTATAAAACAATGTGTTTTCTACTTGAAGCATGTCAAAGCCTTCCTGTATTCCAGAACTCTAAGCAACACTTCAACTCTGTGCTTTGGGAGCATCTATTCCAGGTTTTGATGTTCATGATTCTACTCTTCGCTTTTTTTTTTTTTTTAACATTCCTTACACATAGCAAATTTACAAAGTCTGAAATTGAACTAAAGTTTAATTGCAAAACATATTAAGGATTCCACAGAACTGGATAGTTGTATTCAGGTAATGAAAAAAATATTAATTTACATTCACGAGTTACATAGCAAGTTGGTGTATTTTTAATGTTTTTTCTCATAACACTTCAGAACTTCAGAAAATAGAGAGACATATACTTTCAAGCTATATATTATAATATATATAATATATGATATAAAGTAATGTTGATATTATCATTTTACTCACCAATTACCCAACCTTGACTACATATAGAGATTTGGTTTTAAGAACCACAAATAAGGGATAACATATGTTGCTTGTTTTTCTGAGTTTGTTATTTCACTTAGCATAATAGTTTGTAGTTCCACCCATTTGCCTACAAATTTTATCATGTCATCCTTCTTCATTGCTGCTTAGAACTTCACTGTATATATATGTACCAAATCTTCATTATCCACTCATCCATTGAAGGACACCTGGGCTGCTTCCAGCTCTTCGCTATTATGTGCAATTAACATGGTTGTGCAAGTGTCTCTCTCTTATAGGATTGCAATCCTTGTATATATTTCTAGGAGTGGTATAATTGGCGGTCAAATGGTTAGGTTCATTTTTAGTCTTTTGGAGAGTTCTCCACACTTGCTTTCCATAGGGGTTCCACAAGTGGGCAATCCCACCAGCAGTGAATGAGTGTTACCATACACATTTTATTCACTGGCTCTCAGACCATCGATCTTCCGCTACCAGGCGCGAACACCCTTGTTCCAGGCATTCTGATTTCTTGATCATAGCCAATCTACACCCATGCGTAAGATGAAATCTTTAAAGTCCGGTGTTAATTATCTGACAGGGTCCCTGTAGTGCTATATGTGTGGTATCTTGAAACATTTTTTAAAGATGTTACAGTCCTTGCAGACCACTCTCATTTACTTCTCTGCTTCTCATACGAGCGCATCTCTTATAAATGGGGTTTCATTTGTTTTATCTTGGTTCTTTGTTTTTTGAGTAATTTATATACTCTGGATGTTAAATCTCTGTCAGATGGTCACTGGTGAAGATTCCTCCACTCTGTCGGTTTTCTCTTTCGCTCTCTTGATTTTTGTCTTTTGCTGTGCAGAAGCTTTTTAGTTTAATTGAGGTCCAGGGCTTGTGATTGTTTCACCTCAAGTCCGTGTGCAACTGCTGTCTGATTTAGAAGTCCTTTTTTCCTAACTGTATCTTGAGGTTTACTGCCAATGTTCTTCTAATCATTTTCAGTGATTTTCAGGATTCACCTGAGGTCTTTGATCCATTAGAATTGACTTTTGTATAAGTGAAAGGTAGGGTTTAACTGTCAGTCTTCTACAGAGGTGATCCAGTTTTGCTACCACCATTTGCTGAAGGTGCTAACTTTCCTCCATTGAAGTTTTGGGCCCTTAACAAATATTTAGGTGGCTGAAATTGTATGTAACTCAAGTTTGGGTCTTCATTTTTATTCCATTGATCTACTATGGGTCTATGTTTATGCCAGTATCATGCTGTTTTTATGACTATAGCTCTGTAGTAGAGATTAAATCTGGTTTAGTAATTCCCGTTCCTGCATTACTATTTTGCTCCAGGATTGCTTGTGCTATCTGGGGTCTTGGTTTTTTTCCATATGAATTTTGGTGATTTTTTTTTTCTAATTTCTGGTGAAGGGATTTTTATTTGGGAATGCATTGAATCTTATATTACTTAATTCTGGGTTAGTAAGTTGATTTTTACGTATATTTTAATTCTTTCTGATCCATGAGCATGGGGGGTTCCTTCCATTTTCTGGTGTCCTCCTCAAATTCCTTCAGAGCATTTTAAAAATTTTCATTGTAGAGATCTTTTTTTGCATGGCATTTTATAACTTTTTTTTTTTGGTCTTTTTCAAGACAGGGTCTCCCTGTAGCCCCAGCTGTCCTGGAACTCACCTTTGTAGACCAGGCAGGCCATGAACCATCAAAGATTCCGCCTGCTTCTGCCTCCCACTAGGATTAAAGGCGTCGTGCCACCACGCCCGGCGCATTTTATAATTCTTTCCAAAGCCCAATTTTTATTGAAGCTTTGCTCATTCCATACAAAATTTCTCAATCAAAAATCTTAGACCCATTTCCCCTTCTTTACTCCCCCCACCCCACCCCACCAGAGCTCATGCCATTCTGCCAAACATGTTTTTTCATTTTCTCAGTCTCTTTATTTAAAAGGTTTTTTGATGCAGAATTACTGTTTCAGTGCAGAAGTTTCACCATTTCAGTCAGGTCAGTTCTTTGACCCAGTCTTTTTGTTGTTGTTGTTCACTCCAAAACTGCATATATATGCTTGCCACATATTATGATTATGACATCATAGGTTTTAGCATCTTCAGCTTATGATTTCTTTTTCTATTAGGCTGAAAGATGTCATGTTTCCTTAAGGCGGAGGTTATTGAAGGTTCCTCCTTGCAAAGCCCAAACAACCATAGATCCTGCCCTTATGCACCACACTGGGGTCTTCCCATGGTCACCAATGAGTCCTGTAAGCATTGCTTCCTGTCTTGATCTTCCAGTGTTGGTCTCTGTGACACAGCCTGGGTTGGTCCAACAATGGCAGTCCATACTCTGAACAGGCTGAAACCCCAATAGTAGTTTCTTCAGTCTGCAAGGCTGGATGTCCCAGCAGTCCCCATTTGGCACTTTTGAAGGTTTTGGAGGATTCTTGTAAAAGACATGAGTTCAATTCAGTCAATTGGAAGGTTAAAATGCTGTGTCTCATGTGTTTGATGGATGGCAAAAGCAGGTGGCAGCCACAGGGTAGAATGCACTGCAATTTTCATGATGTCATCTTTAAAAAAAAAAAAACAACTTTTTTTTTTTTTTTTTTTTACTTTTGTTCTTTTTACTAAGATCTCGAGTCTTATTGCCTGAAGTATAATTTCTCAGGCATTAACTAATTTATTTATTTCTGATTATACTTTCCTTTTGGATGTTTAAGGCCCACACTCTTAGCCCAGATTAACCAAAGTTTTTGTATCGAGGTCACTTAAGGATCTGGTCCTCAGGTTTGTTTTTGGGGGAGGGAGCCCTAGGCTCTTTTGGCTTTTTTCATTTACCAGGTTCATCCACTCGAAGGCACAAATGCAGGTCTTGCTAGACCAGGCTTCCATTTTTGAGTATGACACGTCTGAAATTCCTTCTCTATTAGACCCTGAACCCTGCTGAAAGACCCACTTCAGTACGTACATGCTACGCGCAATGACCTCCCTGCACAGGAAGACTGGTGACTCACAATTTCAGGACATTTCAAGAGATACCCCCCATGCCTAGTCCCCTGGGACTTAGTTGACCTCTGAGGCAAGGAACAAAAGTCTTATCCCTTAACACCCTTGACTAAATTGGCGTGCTCGCACTACCATGGGCATTAAAAGGTATGTTTGAAATCTCACACATAGATGTAAGTACTCTACCACCGCTTCTCATGCTCAAGTAAATAGTGGCGCGTGTTGACGACAGAAACCAGCCCGCACACGTGTCTCAGAGAGTCTAACGTCTCTTGGACATATGTTCTATATTTCTCCCTATTCGAGGAACTGTAGCTATATAGTGTGTGCTCCAATTGCTTGTTGTGTGCGCCGTATGCTCTACTTTCTCTCTAAGTATCAATATCTGTCGCCAGCCTTTTAGGTGCCTATAAGAAGTTTTTGCCTCGTAGCATAAACCTGGTCTGCGCGCACTCTTAGGCGAAGTACTGACAATTGTTCCGAGCAACCAAAAGTTTGAACTGGGGCGCAGTGGCATCTCGTGTGTGTGACTCTATTCCTTGTCTTGCTCTAGCAAAAAGTTCAACACTTGTTATTGAAAAAAAAACGGGAGTTAATGGGCAAACCTTTGCTTGGATTCCTACTTTTAAGGGGAGTGCTTCTAATTTTCTCCAATTAGGATGATGTTGACTTGGGTTTGTTGTATATAACATTAATTATTTTGAGGAATGTTCCCTCCAGTCCAAGTCCCTCTAGAACTTTAAACATAAAGACATGTGTATTTGTCAAAGGGCCTTTTCTGCATCAATTGAGATAGCTGTATGGTTTTTATCTTTGGAGTCCATTTTATATTAATTTATGAATTGTTGATTTATGTATGTTGAACCATCCTGCCGAGGTCTTCTGGAATAAATCCGACTTGATAATGGTGGGACAACCTTTTTTGATGAATGCTTGGTATGTTAGTCTGGAAGAATTTTGTGTGAGAATTTTTTGCATCTATATTCATTCAAGTTATGGGTCTTTCCTTTTTTTTGTTCTATCTTTATCCATTTGTAATTAAAGTGATACGCTCATAGAAGGAGGGAATTTGGGAGATTTCCCTCTGCTTCTATCCTTTTGAATAACTTAAGTAATATTGGTTGTAGGTCCTCTTTAAACGTCTGATAGAAATCAGCTGTAAATACGTCTGGGCCTGGGCTTTTTTAAGTTTGGAGATTTTGTATTACTGTTTCAATTTCCTCATATGTTACAGGTCTGTTTAAACTGTTGATCTCTTAGTTAAGCTTTATTGAGTCCCATGATTTCAGATATTTCATCCATTTCTTGTAGGTTTTCAAGTTTATAGACATTAGATTTTTCAAAATATTCCCATCTATATTTTTGGACTCTTTTTATTTCACTATTGTAATGTTTCCCTTTCATCTCCAAAATTATTTGATTGGAGTTACTCCTCTTTCTTGTTCAACTGGAAGAGGTTGATATCTTGTTTATCCTTTTAAAGAACCAGCTCTTTGGACTCATTGATTCTTTGTATTGTTTTCTTTGTTCTATTTCATTTACTCTTTGCTATGAGTTTGTTATTCTTTCTTTTCTGTTGGGTGTTTACATTCACTTGTTATTTTTTCAAGTGTTTTGAGTTGCAACATTGTCATTTATTTGTGCTCTTTTTTTTTTTTTTTTTTAATGTAGGCACTTAGGGGTATTAATTTCCCTCTTAGGAATGCTTTTAAAGTGTCCCAGAAGTTTTGTTGTGTTGTATTGTCATTTTTTTGTTTAATTCCAGGAATAGTTTTATTTCTTTCTTGATTTCTCCTTTGACCCATTCATTGTCCAGGAGTGTGTTGTTTAATCTCCATGAGTTCCTGTAGTTACTAGGGCTTCTTCTGGTGTTTATATTAAACTTGATTGCATTGTGGTATGATAGAATACATGGAATTATTTCAATTTTTTGTTTGTTGAGGTTTGTTCTGTTGTTCCAGTATGTGGTCAGTTTGGGAGAAGATTCCATGGGGTACTGAATAGAAAGTATATTCTTTGGTGTTCAGGTGGAATACTTGATAGATGTCTGTTGAGTCCATGTGGTATATTGAATTGTTCAGTTCAGGTGTCTCTCTGTTTATTCTTTGTCTGGTTGACCTGTTTAATGTACACAGTGGGGTATTGAAGTTCCCTACTAATAGTGTGTTGGAGTTAATCTTGCCTTAAAGTCCTGTAGAATTGTGTTCATGAAATTTGGTGCACCAGAGTTTGGTGTGTATAAATTCATGATTGTGATATCTTCTTGGTTAATTGTTTCTTTGATAAGAATGAAGTAACCCTCTTAATCTCTTCTGATTAGTTTTAGTTTGAAGTCTATATTGTCTGATATTAGAATAGCAACTCATGCTTGTTTCTTAGTGCTGTTTGCTTAGAATATTTTTTTCATCTTTCACCTTAAGATAGCACTTGTCCTTGATGGTCAGAGAGATTTCTTGAAGACAACAAAAAGATGGATTTTGTTTCTTAATCCATTCTACTAGTCTATGCCTTTTAATTGGAGAGAGTTCAGTCCATTGATACTTAAAGTTATTATTGAGAGATATTTGTTGCTTCCAATCATTTTGGTTTCTGGTTCATTCTTGTTCTAGGTTTGTATTTCTACAGTTATACCTTCATTAAATATTTTCTGTTGCTGCTTGGGTGTAGTCTTTCCTTGCTTCCTGTCTTTGTATTACTTCAAATATTCTCTGAAGTGCTGGCTTTCTGGACATGAATTCTTTCATCTTATTTATGCAATGACATTCCTTTCTCTTTCAACTATAATAGACATTTTTGCTGGGTAAAGTATTCTGGGTTGACATCTTTAATAATTTAGAACTGGGATTACTTTGGTCCTAGCTCTTCTGGCTTTCATTGTTTGCACTGAAAAAGGTCACCTGTAATTCTGATGGGTATTCCTGTATATGTGACTTATTTTTCTTTTGCAGTTTTTAGTTTTCTCCCTAGTAATTTTATTATGTTATGGTGTGGAGAATTTCTTCTCTGGTCCTCTCTGTTTGGTGTTCTATGTGCTTCTTGTATTTGTATTGGTATCTTTCCTTAATCTGGGGAAATTTTTTTCTATAGTCCTCTTGAAGATCTGGTCAATATCATTATCCTGGGATTCTTCTCCTTCCTCTATACCTATGATGCATAGGATTTGTCTTTTCATGGTGTCCCCCAGTTCTTGGTTATTCCATTCTTGTGTTTTGAAAATCTTTTTATAATCTTTGCTTGAGCAATCTAGTTCTTCCATGTTGTAGTTCCATGTTCTAGTCTTGATATTCTATTTTCTTTTTCTTTTTTCTTTTTCTTTTTAAGCTTTTTGAGACAGGGTCTCCCATTAGTCCCAGCTGGCCTGGAGCTCGCTATGTAGAGCAGGCTGGCCTTGAGCTCACAGAGATCCACCTGCCTCTGCCTCTCAAGTGCTAGGATCAAAGGTGTGTGCCACCACACCCAGTGATATTCTACTTTGTATTTCATCCATGCTGTTATTGAGATTTTCTCCCCTCCTTTTCAAATGGCTTATTGAGTGTTCCACTTCCTTTTTCATTTCAGCCTGAGTTTTCTTCAGTGTTTCTATATCTTTGTGAATTCATTTCAAAGTTTATCATTATCTTCTTTTAGTTTATCTCTGTCTTCTTTTAGTTCTTTGATTCATTTGTGCATTCTTTAAATTCTTTTAATTCTGTGATCCTGTTTATGATAGTTCTTTTAACATGTGTGTCCTGAGTTACATCTAGGGGGTCCTCATTATGGGAGTCATCTACAAGACTAGTAGTATTTGGTGGAGCCTTATTATTTGGGTTTTTCATGTTATTGTTTTTTTCATTGTGATTTTGGCATTTAGATTTCTTTTGTAGTTTGTGATTCTAGTATGAAGCTCAAGTGTTTCTTTGTTGAAGACTGGTTTTGCTTGTATTCTTTAGGTATCTTTATTGTTTTCTTATTAGGTATGGAGGGGTGGTTGATCTGTGCTTCAGGTTCTCACTTCTGACTTTGTACTGGAGAAACCAGCTTTCCTCACCCAGCCAGTCAGGAGGTCCTCCAAAGGCCCAAGACAGGCAACAATCGGGCAGGCTTGAACCCCAGACCATGTGGGGTCTGCCCATCAGGTCCCCCAGCTGGCTGCCAAAGTCTGGATCTGGGTTCAGGGGCAGGGAAGTCTAGCCTGGAGGTGAGGGAGGGGCCCCAGGTGCTCCCCAGCTTGTGGGTCTGTAATATCACCACTGCCTGCACAGCTGAGGACTCTCACCACAGAGTGGAGGCCAGCCTCATACACTCACTGGGAGAGATGTACTCACAGAGCCACTGTGCCATGTGGGCTCCACTTACAGGCCAACATCTGTATCTGGGTCCAGTGGCAGGGAAGCCTAGCCTGGAGCTAAGGAAGGGCCCTAGGTGTTCCCTACCTAGTTAGCAGGGAGTCTGGAATGTGGTCCTTGCTCCTGCCTCCTGCTGCCTGTGGGGCAGACTCTGCTGCCTCTAGCCCTTTAGCTGGGAAATTACCCTGTGTTTTCAAGGATAAGCTAGCTCCAGGAAGTGCACTTTCTGAGTGACTTCTAAAGTCTTGCGATACTTTGTACAACTGACTGATCATTTCACACATATATCCAATGTATTTTGATTACTTTCACCTCCCATTGCTCTCTCTCACGCCCCATCCCCCTGTCCCCCTCCCTCTGAACCTTTTTTTCTTCCCAACTGGTCCTTTTCCTACTTTCATGACTTTTTGTTTTAACCCATTAGTTAGAGTTGCTTGGGGGACTCTTTCCTGGAGCAAGGGCAACTCAACAGTGCTTACAGTACTGAAAAAAAAAAAAAAAACCACCTTCTTCCTTGACAGCTAATAACTGCCAATAGTTCCTCAGGGAAGGGTGCAGCCTCAGGGTGCCTGCCTCTCCTGTGCATGGAGGAATGCTAAGGGCCTAACTTCCTGCAGGCCTTGTGCGGGTCTGCACAGCTGCTATGAGCTCAAGATTGCTACAGCCACAGCACACCTGCTGGTAGTGTTCCACAGCACTCCATCCCATCCTCCAGCAACTGCAGTCTTTCTACCTCCTCTTCCATCATGTTCCATGGACCTAAGATGGGGTGATAAAGATGGCCCATTTATGGCTGATCCCTGAGGTGTCTCTCATGCTCAGTACATTGACTGGACATTAATGTCTGCATTAACCCTCATCCACTAAAGAAGGAGCATCTCCTCTCAAGGATGAGAGAAGCATTTAGTTCTCAAAATTTTGATTTTCTGTTGGGAGTGATGGTGACTTTAAGTCCAACACTCAGAAGGCAGAGGCAGGCAGATCTCTGTGAGTTCAAGGTCAGCCTGGTCTACATAGTGAGCTCCAGGTCAGCTGGGACTAAAGGGAGACCCTGTCTCAAAAAGACACCCCCCCAAAAAAAAATCCAAAAAATATTTTTATTTTCTACTCTGAAGAACAATATTGTATACTGTCTCTTCCCTTGTCTGTCTCCCACCACTAGGCACGATCATACTTTATATGATTCCTTGATAAAGGAATCTCAGTATTGATTTGTGTTTATTTGGTGACATTTTAACATTTTATTGTGGCTGTATGCTTTGAGAACTGACTTTTATTTTGGTCCTTGGTTGTTTAAGGTATTATCTTTTGTTTTCAGTCCTAAGAATATTTTTACATATGATTCTCTGGCATAAAATGAATTGCAAATTAAAATACACTGAGATTCCATCTCAAAAAAAAAAAAAAAAAAAAAAAAAAAAAAAAAAAAAAAAAAAAAAAAAATTATTTTTAATTAAAAATTTTTTTTTGGCTCTTTGAAACAGGGTCCCCTGTAGCCCCAGTTGGCCTGGAACCTATGCAGACAAGCTGGCTTAAATTCACAGAGATCTGCTGCTCTGCTCCCAGTTCTGGAATTAAAGGGGTTGCATACCCACCACACCTGGCTTAATTTTAACATGTTTTATTAGCATTGCTTTCTTAAAAACATAACACACTGATGCATTGCTTTTTGCTGGTACCTTAACCCCAAGGCTTTCTTGAAGGTCCTTCTTTTATTCTTGGCCTTTCTGTTTAACTATGTCCCAGGTACTAGTACATTCAAGTTGGCTAGTCCAGGACCACTTTATTTCCTCTCATTTAAAAACAATTTGGGCTTGAGCAAGTTGGCATTTTGCTTATAATCCCAGCACTCAGGAATCAGAGGTGGGATTGCTACAGGTTCAAGGCCAACCTGAGCTACACAGTGAGACCCTGTTTCAAAAAACCAAAACCAAACTAAACCAAACCTAAAACCAAAAAAAGATAAGTATTCTAGCTGGACGTAGTGGCGCACGCCTGTAATCCCAGCACTCGGAAGGCAGAGGCAGGAGGATCTCTGTGAGTTCAAGGCCAGCATGGTCTACATAGTGAGTTCCAGGACACCTGGGGCTACAAGGAAAACTTGTCTCAAAAACACCAAAAAAAAAAAAAAAAAAAAAAAAACAAGATAAAACCTAGTAAAAAAAAAATTAAGAAACCTAGATATTATTTTCTTTTTAAAAATATTATTATTTTTATTTTATGTGTATGTGTGTATTTGCTACATGTGTTTAAGTGCACCCATGCCATGCAATCGATGGTAATCCAGAGAAGGTGTCAGATATCCCTGAACTAGTGGAGTAGAGACATTTGTTATTGCCGCCATGTAGGTGACCTGGGATCCAAACCCAGGTCCTCTGAAAGAGCAGTCAGGCTTCTTAACCCACTGGAGCCATCTTCTCCAGGCCCCCAGATTTTTTTTTTCAAAAGGGAGCCCTACTGAGGTGTAGGTTGGAATTACATTACATACGTTTATTAATCTGAAGATCTGATTTGCTGCCCTCCATGAATATAGTTCTGTCATTTAATTTTTTGGGTCCAATTAATTTTTTGCATAGTTTCGTAGATTCTAAAAAGTATGGATTAAGCATTATTATTTAAAGGACTTTAGTTTTTGATATGTTTATGTGATATAAAAATCTCTTATGCTATGTATTAAATTTTTTATTATTATTACCATGTGTATGTACACACATGTGAATGACACAGCACATGTGTGGGGTTCAGAGGGAAACTTCACAGAGCAGGTTCTCCCTTTATGACCTTGTATGGGTTCTGGGAATCAACTTGGGTCTCCTGGCTTGAGCCATCTGGGTGGCCCTGCAATGATAGTTTCTAAGTGGTTGTGGCTGTGTGGGAAGCCTTTGTCTACTTTCAAGTTGTTTTGTTTGTTACTTTTCTGAGTGAGTTTACTTATTTCAAGTCTGGTTGATTCCCTTTTGTTTATAAAATCAGATAGTTAAATGTAATTCTGTGCTTTGTATATTATTTTTTCCCCAATTTATGGTACTAAACTAAATTCTAAGACAAAACATTGAAAAAGTGGTTATTTATGGCACCATTTCTTTTTTTCATCTTTTCTTTTTTGGGGGGGGGGATGGTTTTTTTTTTTTTTTTTCTTACCCTAGCTCTGGTTTCGGAACTCACTCATGGTTTAAACCAGGCTGGCCTTGAACTCACAGAGATGCCTTGCCTCTGCCTCCCAAACTGCTGGGATAAAGGCGTGCAGCACTGGCCCCTTGAGCTTTTGTACACAAGCAGTTGAGAGTGATGCATATAGGAAACAACAACAACAACAACAACAACAAACAACAGAAAGGACGATCAAAGAACGAGCTAAAAAAAAACAGTGAACTTCTGCTCAAAACAGTCAACCTTCCATATGGAAGAATTTTGTTGAAAGACTGAGAAAGAGACTGAAAAGCATGTTTGACACGAATGCATGAGCTCTGGTGGGGGGGCGGATAGGGTGAGGGACACGGTCTAGGATTTGTAAATATTGTACAACAATCTATATAAAAAATTTAAAAAATAATTAACAAAAAAAAAAATAAAAAAAAGAAGGCGTGCACCACCACACCCGCTTGCACTTTCTTACTCTGGAATTTAGAGAGGAAATACTACTGATGCTCATGAACATCACTAATCCAAGTGCAGTGGGAGTGTCCGACCAGAAACATGTTTGAATTTTATCAAAGAGTTTCCTTTCCATCCTTCAGGAAATTTTTCTCCTTGTGTCTATTACTTAGATATATATAATTTTTTATAATATTAAATTATACTTGGCCTGAAAGTAACACAGAATTCAGAGTGATAGTTTTTGAACATTGTATTAATTTACATCATTATTCAAGTAAGTCAATTGTATTTTGTATTCAAATTTCCATTCTAGAAATGTCTTTGCCAGCTTTTATCTGGTGTGTGTTGTATGCATGTGTATATGCTCATGTGTGTATGTGTGTACACATACGTGCCAAGTGGAGGCCAAAGGTTGAGTGTCTTCCTCTATCACTCTTCACCTTATTTTTTGAGGCAGGGTCTCTTACTGAACCTGGAACTCACTGACTTAAGACTGCCTGGCATGTGAGTCCCAGGGACCCTCCAGTCTGCCTCTCCAGCATCAGGAGGACAGGCCTACACCACCATACCCAGCTTTTTTTTTTTCTATTTAGGTTTTTGTCCTGCACATGAGGCAAGCACTGTTTAAACCCCGAGCCACTCTCCTCAGCCCCTGCCAGCTTTTAAATGTTATAATTAATCTGTTTTTATGGAATTAATTTTGAGAATTTTTTCTACCTTTTGAAAGTATAGCAAAGATATACGCTGGGTGTGGTGGGCAGTCTTTAATCCCAGCCACGGGGAGACAGAGGCAAGCAGATATCTGTGAGTTAAAGGCCAGCCTAGTCTATATAGCAAGTTCCAGGCCAGCTGAGGCTACATGGAGGACTTGTCTCAAAAAGACCAAAAAAAAAAAAAAAAAAAGAAACAAAAAACAAAATACGTATCAAAAATTTCATTTGTAACCAGTCTGACCCATGGATAACTTTTACTTTCTTTCTTTTTTTGTTAACCATCCAGGTACTGATTTTTCTACCTCTTCCTGGGTCAATTCTAATGATTTGCAATTTCTAGCATTGTGAATCATTTAAAATATTTCAGAAGCTGTAAATTTAAAACATTTATTAAGTTTCAGTTTATAAATCTTGCTCCATGTGAAGAGTAAAGATGTCAACTCTGCTGGCCACCAACAGGTGGCGATAGCAGTCACCTTATGTTACTTTTAAGATTTTAAATGGACTTGGAGTTGGGGATGTAGCACAGAGTTAAAGCTCTTGCCTAGCACTTGTAAGACCTTGGGTTTGCTTTCCAGCACTGCAAAAACAAACAAACAAACAAACAAACAAACAAACAAACTTGATCTTCTCAGAACAATACCTTTAAGCAGTCCTAATGTTCTGCCACCCCTTTCTTCTTCCTCCTCTCTCTAAGGGTCTCCTTTCTTTGCTTCCTGTCTCCCTTCCTCTGCCTTGCCTTCTTTTTCTCCCTTCCTCTCAGCCTCTTTCTCTCCCTCCTCCCTCCCTCCTTTTCTTTTTCTTTCCAGACTTGGAATGTGTTTGGATTTTCAAAGAATCAGAGCTTGGATTTATTTTTTTGACTGATATTTATAACTTTATTAATTCTTACTTTTACATTTTCATGTCCTTTTTCAGCTTTTTTATAAAGTGAAAGTGATTATTTCCCACATTATTTAAGGCTAAAGCTGTGTAATTCCATAAATTCGCCATGCATTAACGTCTTGACTGTATTCCATTGTCTTTGGTACGATCACTCTCCACTCTGATTAACTTCTAAATGATCTGTCATTGCTATTTTTACATTTTCTTATGCATGATTATGAAGGACAGAATTTGTTTTATATTTCATGAAACAATGTTCTTCAACATCGAACTCTCTAGAATTATGAAGTTTCATAGGCAACAAAGTTCTTGTGGCACAAAATGTTCCCTGATAAACTAACCATTTGTAAAATGGACCTTTTTTTTTTGAGACAGCCTCCCTGTAGCTCTAGCTGGCCTGGAACTCACATTGTAGACCAGGCTGCCCTTGAACTCACAGAGATCCACCTTCCTTTGCCTCCAGAATGCTGGGATTAAAGGTGTGTGCTACCACACCAGGCTGAAATGGATCTTTTAGTCCAATAGGTTAGCTACCGCACCACCATAGTTTATTGTGCTAGTCATTATTGTGGTTCTAAGACTTTTAAGCTGGGGTTGGATTGCTGCTCATTGAGTTTCTCCCTTAGCAGCGTGCATAGTATCCTTTAGAACTACGAGAGCTAGCCTTGAGGGAATAGGCTAGATCAGCTCCAGCTCCATTGCTCCTGTGTCTGAAGTATGTCATGTCTTCAGCAAGAGATCCTTACCTTCAAGTTCTGGGAGGCAATCGAGGGCTGTGGCAATTGCCTGTGTCATTTTTGGGAATCTCGTGGACTACCCTGACCAACAACTTGAAGGAAGGGCTTCCCCTATCTGGCACTGTGTTTCTTCTTATGTAGCCTTCAGCTATACACATGCACTCTGTTCAGATATTGTATGTGTATTTTTCCAGTAGGTTTTTGAGCATTTACCTCTGCTTTTTTTCTCTTTTTAATATTTTATTTATTATTTTTATTTTGTGTATATGTGTATTACTTGCATGTATATAAGCATGCCCATTTCCTGCAATGCCCCAGAAGGTCAGAAGATGTCAGATCCCCTGGAATTGGAGCTATGAATAGTTGTTAGCTGCCATGTGGGTACTTGGAATTGAATCCAGGTCTTCTGTAAGAGCAGCCAGTAATCTTAACTACTGAGCCACCTCTCCAGCCCTCTCTCTGTTTCTCACACCACCCAAGCTTTACCTAACTCCTTTCTTCTCTCCCTCCTGTCTAACATCCCCTCTCCCCCTGGTTAAAGTACCCTCATTTCCCCCATTTCCCCCTTGGTAGCATCTGCTTCCTAATGTCCCCCTCTTTTGGGAGTCTTTCTTTCCCTTTCCCTCCCTGATTTCTTTCCATTTTCCTGGACCCTGCACTTACATCAGGATATGTAATCACATATAAGAATTTGGTGATATGAGGGTTCACTTAGTATAATTCCATCCATTCACAGAGAATATATTTCTGAGAGATGCCCAGCCCACAAGGGAACCTCTACACCTAAGGCTCATGGAACATAGTGGAAGGGTATAGAGAGGATAGTAATACATCTCTCAGTTCTCACCAGGGAAGCTTCCTCATGCAACAGAGGAGGGCACACACAGAAGGCCATAGCTGGTCAAACTGGAGAAAATAAGAAATGACCCACAAGACTCATCTTACCATAGAGATACATGCACAGCCATGTTTATTGCAGCTCTGTTTACAATAGCAAAGAGCTGGAACCAACCCAAGTGCTCCTCAACTGACGGGTGGATAGAGAAAATGTGGCACATCTACACAATGGAGTTCTTTTTTTTTTTTTTTTTTTTTTTTGTTTTTTTTTTTTTTGGTCTTTTTGAGACAGGGTCTCCCTGTAGTCCCAGCTGTCCTGGAACTTACTCTGTAGACCAGGCTGGCCTTGAACTCACAAAGATCCGCCTGCCTCTGCCTCCCAAATGCTAGGATTAAAGGCGTGTACCACCATGCCCGGCCACAATGGAGTTCTATGCAGCTAAATAAACATTTTTCTTTACCTGCAAAGCTCATGATGTCATCATGCTGAATGAAGTAACACAGTCCCAGAAAAACAAACGATGAATGGTATCCCTCATCTGTGGATGCTAGAGCCAATTACCTAATTGTATGGCAAACTGAGCAATGTTAATGTGATCTGAAAACAACTATTCTCTTATATTGTTAATCCCTTAAAAATAAATAAAAATTAAATAAAAAAAGAAAATAAGAAACAATAGAGTCTACGTCTTTGGATAGGACTCCTGTATTAAACCCCCAGGGTTTGGGGACCATTTCGGAAGAGGAAGTGGAAAGATTGTAAGAGGCAAGGTTGGAGCATGATCATAAGGAAATAAAGTCTTCCAGGCCTCTGGCAATAATGATGGCAGGTACAGAAGACCCATGCCAACTCGATCAGCATAGAACTGGGGAAATGGGCAGGAGGCCCCAACCTTTGCTGAAGAACTATTAGCAGTGGATCCCTGCTGGGGGAGGGAGAGCTGATCTTCTTTAAGGTAGTGACTCTAGATAGGCTGACTCCAGGGAATGAACTCACACTGGGACATCTGGGTATACAAACTTAACTCGATAGGCCTTAACATATATGACAGAATGCATAAAATCCAGTGAGGGGGAGAGCTATATGGAGTGCAGATAGGGAAGCGGACCTAGATATAATTAAGATGTGTTATAGTAAATTCATAAAATTCAATAAAAATATATATTGAGAAAAAAAGTCTGCATCAGTAAGCAGAAAGCTCCAGTATCTACCATAAAGAGACACTTATCTCCAGGCACACAGAGCTAAGATTTATTTTTTATTTTTATTATTTTTTATTTTTATTTATTTATTTACCTGCAGAATGTTCATTTATGATTACATTTAGGTATCTGGTATATCACTGTTAAAATTTTACAAGTCATATCCAAAGGATAAAGCAAACCCACCTACAAATCTGCATATTTTTCTCAGCTTGTGAAATGTCCTTAATTCGTTGATGTAGCAAACAAATTTCCACTCTGCTATGTAAAAGAACAAAAGATAATCTGGTTTGAAATTAATTTTATAGTTCAATTGCATACAGGCAACATGCTATATATGAAAAAATTACTAACTGATCTATAGGTACTAAATACTGAACAAATTAATTTATTATAATTTATTTTATTTAACAATCCAGGAAGTTTGCAGCCATCATTAGTTCCAGTGCAGCTTCAGGTGCAACTGGAAATTCAGGAATCTCAGTGGAGCTGTTAGTGTAGTGGACCTTGTAGGTAAAATACATGCACACTTTGGAGAGCGCATGTGAAGAGATCTCTCTAAAGCTGACCTCATTGATTTCATTCTCAGCACCCTGGCCTGGCCCCCTAAGCATGGCTTTTATTGTCCCTGAAATTAGGGCTTGTTCTCTTCTCACAATGAATTCATGCCCATCAGAAGATATTAATTTGACATACATGGCATTAGGGGCTTCACAGCCACCATAAAATATCTCTTCTCTATTCATTGTGTTTTTATAAAATTCTACTTTGATCCCACGGGAACTTTAGTAGTTTCCCTTCTGGGTTCCGGGGCTCCAGAAGGAATTACTTCCGCAGGTCACAGCCGCTTTCTGCAATGCACGGGAGGCTGGTTTGCAAACCACTTCGGTGTGGAGGAAGAGTGTAGGCTCCCAGGAATGTTTTAAACTGTCTGGGGAACTTCTAGGAGTGGCCAGACCAGCAGGACAGCAGCAGTTCAAGCCCAGGGAGATATGTTTGCTTGCTTCCAGCAAGCTCCAGGGATGGGTCCCGCTGCTTATTTCCTCCTCAGTGCTGGAATTACCTGGCTTTTAGCAGGTTTTGGCGATCAAACAGGTCACCAGGCACCACAAACAAGCTGATACCATGAACACGCGACCAAGCAGGGCTGCAGGTATGCAGGCGAGGCTCGAGGCTCGCGAGGCACGCAAGCGAGGCACGTAAGAATGGCACGTAAGAATGGCACACAAGCGCGGCACGTAAGAATGGCCAAGATTTCTTTTTTAAAGTTAATTAATTTTTTATCAAAACTGATAATTTTATATTTAATGTGGACACATGTAATATTCTGATATTAATAATAAAATAATGAAATGGATCTTTTAGAAATATATTTTTATTAATTCTTTTGCAAACTTCATACAATGTGTCTTGATCATATTTCACCTGCACTCTGCCTCTTCGCTCTTCCCATGTCTACTGCCATCTCTGTGCCCACCCCAAACTTCATGTCCTCTTTTATTGAAATACCATCGAGTCCAGTTTGTGCCGTCCATATACTCCCGGGTGTGTGCCCGCCCACTGGAGTGTGTTCAACCTGCCAATGGCCACAGCCTTAAAGAAGACGGACTCTCTTTCCCTCAGAAACCACCAACTGTCCACAGTTCCTCAATCAGAGCAGGCACTCCTTCCCCTCCATGTGGAATGCTGACCAGCTTGATCTCGTTCAGGCAACCCCAGCCATGTGTGTGAGTTCATGAGTGCAGTGGTCGTCTCATGTGCAGAAGACACTGTTTTGTTCTCATCCTCCCTGACCTCTGGTTCTTGCCATCTTTCTACACCCTCTTCTGAGATGGTCCCTGAGGGGTGTGTGTGCGTGTGTGTGTGTGTGTGTGTGTGTGTGTGTGTGTTACAGACGTCCCATTTGTGGATGAGCTTTCTTCAGACATTCTCTTGAGTGTGTGTGTGTGTGTGTGTGTGTATCTGTGTGTGATACAGACGTCCCATTTGTGGATGAGCATTCTTTAGACACTGTCTTGACCAACAGTGAATTTCTTTCTGTGTTATCCTCTGTCCACTGCACAAAGAAACTTCTCTGATGGGTCTGAGAGCAACACTGATCTGTGAGTAGACACGCAAATTTAGAGGGCAGTTTGATGCTATGTCCATTTATCATAACAATAGCTGTATTTTATGAGATGGATCTCTTAAAAATATTTCATTTATTATTTTATTTTATGTGTATGACTGTATTGTCTACATGTAGTGTTTGCAGTACGCAAGGAGGTTAGGAAGAGGACATTCGATCCCCTGGAACTGGAGTTATGGATGGTTGTTAGCTGCCATGTAGGTGCTGGGAATTCAACCAGGGTCCTCTGCAAGAACAGTCAATGCTCCTAACCATTGAGCAATCTCTCCGGCCTCATGACATGGATCTTATCTTAAAGGTCTGTTTCCTGATAAAATCAGCATCCATTCCTGTCCATCTGGACAGTTGTCTTTGCCTAGTAAAAAGAAGCCTTATAGGGTTTTGTGAAGTTGATGAAGAACTCTCTTGGCTTTCATTGACAAATAAGAATCTGGTGGAGCATGGTGACAACAGAAAGATCCACAAGAAGATACAGAGGAAGGACAGCCACTCAAGTAGAAAAGCCTGGCTAGGAGGGCCTCTGGGAGTCTGACAGATCTGGCTTACTTAGAGTTAAAAAGGTCTTTTATTTAAGCACAAAGGGTGATATAACATGATATCCCAAATTTTATCAGAGCAAGTTTTCCAGAAATCAATATTCAATGTTTTGTCCTCTAATTTCATTAAATGTGCAACAAAACAGACTTTCTTTGATAACTTTTAGTTTCACTTTAAAAGAAAAGGTTCCAGTCCAGTTTTCTTCCTCATTATAAAAAAAATTGAACTTCCTTTGGGGGATGTACCTTAAGAAGAAGGTTCTTGGGATCCACTATCCCAGGAACTTCCTCCTGTTTATTTATGCTACTTATTTTTTGTTGTTGTTTTGAGACAGGGTTTCCTTTTAGTCCCAGCTGGCCTGGGGCTCACTCCACAGACCAGGCTGGCCTTGAACTCACAGAGATCCCTTTGCTTCTACCTTCCGAGTGCTGGGACTAAAGGTGTGCGCCACCACACCTGACTGATACTGCTTTTTTATTGATGGCTGCTGTGCTTATAAATTGTCCAGAATTGCGGGGAAATGTGCTGTCTACTTGTCTCATTTCACAAACTAGAGTTTCAAACTTTTAATGACCTAGATCCTTCTCTACTTAATCCCCAAACAATGACAGTTTGGTTGTTTCTCAAACTCTAGCAGTTATGTCAATTTTTCTTTGTATTACTAGCATTTAAAAACTTTTATCTGTGCATGTGTATGTCTGTGTATATGTGTTCATATGTGTGAGCGAGGGCATGCATGTGCCGTGATGTGTGTGGAGGTCAGAGGAGAACCTCAGTGTCATTCTTGTTTGCCTGCTGCATGCGCCAGGCTATCTGGTCTGTGAATTTCCCAATTCTTCTGTGTTCACTTTCTACCTCTCCCTAAGAGCATGGGGCTAAGGGTGCGGGCTACCACTCTCTGCCTTAAGTGGGTTCTGCTGATCCAAATTTAGGGCTTCACATTTGCAAAAAGTTATATAGTGAAGTTTAAATTTTAGTGGTAGGTACTATTGAAAGTTTCTCATGACCCCCCCCCCAAAAAAAAACCAAACTATGAGCATTGATAAATTTTTGCTAAATATTTCATCGTATCATTTTTGTATATCTCATGACTCTAAAATATCCACTGGTTCCATTGCCTGTTTCTGTCAAGATTTCCTCTAGTATTTATTTTACATTGGTCTCAGGTCTCCTACAGTCTGCTGTTGTTTCATTTTGTTTTGGCTGTTTTTGAGACAGGGTCTCATGTAGCCCAGGGTGACTTGAACTTGCTACATAGCAGAGGATGACCTGGAGTGACCTTCTAGTCCTCTGTCCACACCTCCCAGGTCCCAGGACTACAGGTGTGCCCCATGACACCTCCCATCCTCACAGGACTACAGGTATGCCCCATGACACCTCCCAGGTCCCAGGACTACAGGTGTGCCCCATGACACCTGACTCTTACCCTTCCGGGTTTTTTAAAAACACATTTCTGCCACTTTTACTTTACACTTTAATGAAAAACATGTACTTTGTGGCCTGGAATATTTGAGGGGGCTATTTAAGAGTTACTCCACCTTTCTGTGGGTACTTACTCCATTCACTTGGCCCTGTGTTAACCAGTCCCCTGTCAGTTTAGCTCGCCATTTACATTACACTCCCAGTTTCTGCCTTTCATAGCTTATGTTAGGTATTGTTCTACAGGCCAATAGAGTGCATGAGTTCCAGTCAGGGTTTTCTTTGGTGTCCCCCGATTTTTCTCTTTCTAATTGTAGTCAGGAGAAAAGCAGTGTTTTGGGGCTGCCTAATCTGCCCTCCTTTTGAGGAAAGGTCTTTATATAGTATCACTTATTTCCCTTTCTGCATAGGTTTTGGAACCAGATTGTTTCTATGGTTACTTTTATTTTTACTTTCTCTTTCACTTTCGGTTATAAAACCAGATTTCAAACTGTTTTAGACTTAATTATTTTGAGTATTTATTAGAGTTTATTGCTGTCTTGTTTGATTGGAGTACATAATTGAGTTTTTTTTTTTCAAGAAAGGCACACAAGAAGCACATTTTCTGAGTTGTTCATGTGAGAATGTGTATAAATCTGCTATGTATCTACCAGCATCTTTAGTTCATCAAGGTTTTCTTTTGTTTTATCTTTATATTTTACTTCTGTTCTATTTTTCTCTTAAATTGCATGATTTATTATTTATTTATTTGTATATTGCCTGCACATGTGTAAGTGCACTCATGTCATACAATGCCTGTGGAGGTTGGATCCCCTAGAACTGGAGTTACAGACAATTGTTAGTCACCATGTGGGTGCTGGGAATCAAACCTGGGCCCTCTGCAAGAGCAGTTAGTGCTCCTAACCACTCAGCCATCTTCCCAGCCCATCATTTGCATTATTTAATCACATCTTTATCATCCATGCTCCACCTTCCATTTCCTGCTCTAAGTTTCCTTATCCCTTAATTCTAAATTCTAGAGGCTATTCTTTTTTTTTTTTTTTAGGCTATTCTTATTTCTTGTCTACATTACATACTGCAATTTATCGTCCACAGTGTTGATTTGAATTCTACCACATCGCTTTATGGTTCTTTGAAATCTTTTTTATCATTCATCTTCCATTTAATGGAGGCTCGTTTTCTTTATTTTAAAAGCCAAAATTTTTTTGGCATTTTACTTTTTGGTAAAATTTTTATATTGCATGTATCTATTTGTGTGTGCATGTGCACATGTGGCACATTAGTGTGTGCATGTGTGTGTGTGTGGGGGGTGTGTGTATTGGAACAGTCCCTGGGGTCCAGTTTCTCTTTCCACAATGTGGGTCCTCAGTCCTGGTGGCAGGCACCTTTACCTGCTGAGCCATCTGGGCTGGCCCCCCAAGTCGATTTTGAAATATTCTGTCTGATTTTGGAGCATCTCATCTCAAGACAAGCTCTTTCCCTTTTACACTGTCTCAGGTCTTTAGTTTAGAATGTATATCTTTTTAAAGATAAATTCCTTTTTTTCTTTTTGTGAATAAAGAATACATTTGTGAATAAAGAATATTGAAATTATGGCCTTGGAAATATGAATATATTAAAATTGAATAGTTCATTTATAGGAGGAAAACATTTCTCCTCAATGTGTACTTTCAGTTATGTTATCAATTTAAATCAATAAAATGATACTGATGTCCAAAATAACTTTATTTTAATGGTTTCTTTCTATCATTGAGAAAGAATTTTAAATGCTTTTGCTGTACTTTGTTATAGAATCTTGATTTTTACATTTAATTTATTTATTTTCATTATGTGTGGGATATATGATTGAGTGCACTGCTTATAGAGGCCAGAAGAGGGCATTGTATCCCCTGGAGTTGGAAATACAGGTGTTTGTGAGGTAATGATTGCAGTGCCCATAGAGATCAGAAGAGGGTGTTGTCATTATCCCCTGGAGTTGGAACTAAGAGTTGTGTTGGAGCTAACTCAGGTCCTCTGCAAGAGCAGCAAGCACTCTTTTTTTTTTTTTTTTGTATTTTCGAGACAGAGTCTCCCTTCAGCCCCATCTGGCCTGGAACTCACTCTATAGACCAGGCTGGCCTTGAACTCACAGAGATCCTGAGTGCTGGGATTAAAGGTGTGCACCACCATGCCTGGCTCAAGCACTCTTAATTGCTGAACCATCTCCCCATTTCCCCAGCCCAGAACATTTATTTTTAAATTTTATTTCTTAGAATATTTTTAAGTTTACTGAAATATTGTAAAAATAATAGAGAAGTTTCCTGTGTACCACTGCCCCCATATTAATACCTCACATTAATATGGTATACACCACAGTGACCAATTTGAAACCTTATTATTAATTACAGTCCATACTTTATTCATGCCACTTTAATGCTAATCTTATATCCCCTTTCCTCCTCCAGGATCCCATCCAGGAGTCCACATTATACTTATTCAACAAGTTCCATAATGCTCCTCTTAGCTATGATTGTTTCATAGATGTCCCTTCTTTTATTTTGATGTGCCTGATGGTTCAAAGAGGACTGGTTGGATATTTTGGTTCATTTGTTTAGTTTAATAGACAAGGGGACACGTAGCCCAGGCTATGAATTCATGATGCTTTCCTTATGATTATACTGGGCTTGGGGATTTGGAGGAAGAATACCACCATTTTTATCTCATTTTGTCAAGGGCACACGCTGTCAACAAGTCTAATCACTGTCCCAGGTTTTGACCTTGAGGATGCGGTAGCACTAGTGAGGTTTCTCTTGGGTAAAGTTCCTCTCTGCCCCCCTTTCCTTATTGTTTGGAAAGAAGTCAGTGTGAGCCGAGTTATGGTCTGCTTCCTTGAGGTTAGAGTATTTACTTAAATTATTTGCGATTTTCCTGCACAGACAAATGGTGTCTTTTTACCCATTTTATTGGTCATTTATTTATTTGGTCATTTGTGATATCATTAGGGGCACATGAGTATTATTTTGTACTTTGAATATAATCCACTGCTACCTGATTTATTTTGTTAAACTATTCTAGCTTTGGCAAGTGAAAGCTTTGTAGGTTGGCTCCGCTGGCATCCTCTATCATGGTGGGTTGACCTGTACGCACATTCTTATTTTCTGACACCACAAGGTGGTAGGGGCTCATCTTGTATATTTTCTGCTATTGGTCTAACATGCTCTGATTCCTTTTATTGGAGAGTGGTATTAAGGATCAAGTACTGGGCACTAGTTGTGCTTGGTGCTAATTTTACCTCTGTCCCTGCTCAAGTTAACAGGCATATGTTCACACATATGTACAAGTATTTCTGACACATGATCATTGCATCCCTGTTGAGGTGAATATGCTTGCTCTCGTGTTTCCAGCACTAACCCGTGGCCACACAGGCCACTGGAGCTCCCTCCTGCTGTTTCTCTGTGTTCAGAATTTTGCTTTAAAAACCATTTCCTTAAAAACGAATATTTCGCCAGGCATGGTGGCACACGCCTTTAATCCTCCCAGCACTTGGGAGGCAGAGGCAGGCAGATATCTGTGAGTTCAAGGCCAATCTGGTCTACATAGCGAGTTCCAGTACACCTGCAGCTACAGGGAGACCCTGTCTCAAAAAGACAAAAAACCCCCACAAATATTTCTAAATAGGGGTAGTGGTACATGCCTGTTATCCCAGGACCATAGAGGTAGAGGCAGGAGGATCAGGAGTTCAAAGAGAGTTTGAGGCCAATCTGGGCTATTTGAGACTGTGTCTCAAAAAAGCAAAGAAAGAAAAAACCTCCCTAATATTTCCCCAGTCTGCAAATGTGTCTCAACTTGTGAACATGCTCATCACGTGTTCATAGTTCATCAGTGCCTAAGGAACCAAACCAAAATGTTTTAGATTCAATAGCTTCTTTTAGAGAGAGTCTCACTATGTAGCTCAGGGCAGCCTTGAACTTGCTGTGTAGCTTAGGTGACCTTGAACTAGTGATCTTCATGCCTTAGTCTTCCTAGTGCTGGGATTAGAGGCACTTCCTCGCTTCAAAAACTTAATGTTTACAAACACTCACACTCATAATACACACACACAAACACATGCTCACAAATAAATTCATATATACCCATACACATATACTCACACACACACTCACAGTCATACTCACACACATGTATACAATTTTACAAATGAAACTGTGAGCCTACCAAGTATACTATCTGCCATCCTCAGCAATCTATAATGTGATCTCCATGCTTTAACTATTCTTTTTAAAGGTCATGATTTTAATTTTCTAAGTATAGAAATTTAAGTCTTGGTGATTTTTGGTATTATAAATAATAACAACACATACTTCTAAGTATGTCATTATGGATATACATGTTTATTTTATTTAAGCTTTTTTTTCTTTTGGTCTTTTTGAGACTGGGTCTCCCTTTAGTCCCAGCTGGCCTGGAGTTCGCTATGTAGACCAGGCTGGCCTTGAACTCACAGAGATCTGTGAGGATCTGCCTCCCGAGTGCTGGGATTAAAGGTGTACACAACCATACCTGGCCTTAGATAGTTCTTAGCTGCCATGTGGGTGCTGGGAATTGAAGCCAGGTCCTCTGCAAGAGCAGTCAGTGCTCTTAAACACTGAGCCATCTCTCCAGCCCCTCTTTTATTTAAACTTTTGAGGAAGTTAAACTACCAGGCCCAAAATTATAAACATTTTAATTCATATGACAAACAATGTCAAACTTTGAGAAAGGTAGCGATAAATTAACTTTTTTACCAAAATTATATTTGTTCCATTTTTCTGTATATTCTCAGGATTATTAAACATTGGGATAAGTTTTTAAATGATAGACTAAATTAAAATGACATCTCACTTTTGTCTTACATTGAATTCTTTTATTATAAGAGCATTTGAGAAGCCTCTTTTTAAAGTACATTGTCGGGGCTGGAGAGATGGCCTAGTGATTAAGAGCGCTGACTGCTCTTGCAGAGGACCCGGGTTCGATCCCCAGCATCCACATGGCAGCTGAGAACCATCTGAAACTCCAATTCCAGGAGAACTCCAGTCCAGGGGAATCCAACACCCTCTTCTGACTTCCTGGGCATTGCATGACACGGGTGCACAGACCTGCATGCAGACAGTACATTCATACACATAGAGAAAAATAAATAAAATATTTAAAAAAGTATAAAAAATAAATCTGGGTTCATATAGAAAAATAAAGTACATTTTCATTCAAATTTCCTTATCTCTATATTGTGTATTGGTGCCTTTCTTCATTTTCTCTGAGTCAAGTAGTTATTATTTTAAAGTAATGTTTTAATTTAAAAAATGAATGTATATTATATACCAATGCAAAAATCTCTAAGAAATAGGGGGCCAGTAAGATGGCTCAGTAGGTAAGGGTGCTTGCTGCCAAGCCTGGTGACCTGAGTTTGATGCCAAGGACCCACATGATAGAAGGAGAGAACTGACTCCTCCAGTTACTTTTTGACCACACATGCTCCTTGGCAGGCATGTGCTTCCAGAAAGAAAAGAGAAAGGAGGAAAGAAAGAAAGAAAGAAAGAAAGAAAGAAAGAAAGAAAGAAAGAGAGAGAGAGAAAGAAAGAAATGAAGGAAGAATGTAAAGAAAAAGTTGAAGGAATACAGAAAAATACAAAGAAATCACTAATGATCACATCATCTGTTCATACCATCTCATTCTCCTTTTCATTGTGATATATAATATGGTCTGAATGTTTGTTTCTTCTAAAATTAATATATTGCAGTATTATGTATATTAACTAGGGGTACTTATAAGAGATGATTCCTTTACAAGGGGCCCCCTGTGAATGGAATCAGTGCCTTCTACCATGTGAGGACACAGCCTGATGGCGCCATGGGCCAGGAAGTGAACCATTGTTTTATACTGAATCTGCCTTGGACAACCAGTGTCTGGTTCTATGAGAAATAAACTTCTGTTGTCTAAACTGACTTAATCTATAACATTTTGTTATGTCAGCCCACAGGGACTAAGACAGTGCATCTGTTTCTATAACAAAGATTACTTTATATGTGGTTAACCAGAAAAATTGTCCACCATATTGTTTGCTTTATAGCTTGCTGATTAATCATTTAATGTTATTTCAGTATCATCTCCTAAGCATCTATACAATGATCCTTTCTCACTTTAAAGGGGAGGACTCTTGGGAAGGTGTGTTTAGCATCTTTTGGAGGTCTTCATTTTTCAGAAAGTCTGACTTCACTTAGCACGAACCAGGTCTGGTGATTGCTACAGCATGCCTTCCTGGAATTGTGCTCTGTTATGTCACTCTCTTATCAAACGGTCATGAGTAGGAGGCACAGAGTCTAAGCTTTAATTCCACAACCAATCCACAATACATAGCCTGCCTCTAAAATTTCCACTGGGCAATTGCGACATGGTTGTAGCTTGTCTAAAGATTTTTTCATACAAGAGAAAGTGGAAGGCGATGACTGGTTTAATTTCCAAGTCCACAGATCCTGATTCCTCTATCCAAGTTCCCAGAAGTCAGTAGAGGTCAGGGCCACTTCCTAGACCTAGTAGGGTGACTCTAGTAGACATTAACATTAACTGACATTTTTATTCTTTATTCTAGTTTCATTCTGTTGCTGTGATAAAACACTCTGACCAAAAGCAAGTTGGGGAGAAAAGGATTTATTTTATATTAGATATAATCAGAAGATGGAAAGACTTCCTATGCTCATGGATTGGAAAAATTAATATAGTAAAAATGTCCATTCTACCCAAACTAATATACAGATTCCACACAATTCCAATTAAAATCCCCAAGAGTTTCTTCACAGGCTTGGAAAAAAGTCCTTAATTTCATATGGAAAAACAAAAGACCCTGAATATCCAAAGCAACCTTGAGCTACAAGAGCAATGGGGGGCGGGGGATCTCTATACCAGACTTCAAACTATACTACAGAGCTATAGTCATAAAAACAGCTTGGTACTGGCACAAAACAGACCTATTGACCAATAGAACAAAACTAAAAATCCAAACTTGAGCACATACAATTTCAGCCATCTCATATTTGACAAGGGGGCCAAGAAGACACAATGGAGGAAAGACAGCATCTTCAGCAAGTGGTGTTGGCAAAACTGGATCACGACTTGTAGAAGAATAAAGTTAAACCCCTACCTCTCACCCTGTACAAAAGTCAACTCCAGTTAGATCAAAGACCTCAACATGAAACCCAAAGCTCTGAAGGTGATAGAAGAAAAAGTTGGCAGCAACCTACAAGACATAGGCATAGGAAAAGACTTCCTAAATCAGACAGCAGCTGCGCAGGAAATAAGATTGACAATTGACAAATAGGACCTCATTAAACACAAAAGCTTCTGTACATCAAAAGAAACAATCAAGGAAGTGAAGAGAAAACCCACAGAGTGGGAGGAAACTTTCACTTCAGATACATCTGACAAAGCATTGAGTTCCAGAATATATAAATTACTCAAAAAACAAAGAAGAAAGAAAACAAATGGCTCATTCAAAAGATGGAGCAAAGAGCTGAAGAGACTTCACAAGTGAGGAATTAGAGATGGCTGAGAAACATCTTAACAAGTATTCAGCCTCTTTAATAATTAAGAGAATGCAGATTAAAACCACTTTAAGATATCCACTCACTCCGACAAGACTGGCTAGGACAAGAAAAAAAAATGATAGCAAAGTGCTGGAGAGATAGTTGTGGGGAAAGGGTAACACTCATCCACTGCTTGGTGGGGAATGAAACTCATACAGACCAACTATGGAAAGCAGTGTGGAAACCTTTGGAAGACATCAAAATTGAGCTTGCCACCTTGACCGCAGCCAGACCATTCCTGGGATGTACCCAAAGACACATCTTAAACTGGCAGAGATACATGCCACAGCTTGATTTCATTCCCAGCTCTCTTCACAATAGTGAAGAGAGCTGGAACCAACCCACAGGCCCCCTCAGCCGATTAGCGTAGATAAGAAGAAAAATTGGTACATCTACACAATGGAATTCTATTGCAGCAATAAAGACAAGTATGGACATCATAACTTTGCATGGTAACATGGTTGGAGCTAGAAGGATATCATGCTATGTGAAGTAACATAGTCCCAGAAAAACAAATGATGAATGTATTCTCCATCTGTGGATGTCTAGTGCCAATTACCACATAGTTGTAAAAGCAAACTTAGCAAGTTAATGTTATATTCCTCATCACATGAAAACAACTGTGCTCTTATATTGTAGAATCCACTAAACAGGTTCTAGAACTAAGCTACCATTTATTTTCAGAGTTAGGAATTTTTGGTATATGGATGAAGGATATGTATGCATATTTTAGAGTAATATAAGATCAAAGGAATGCCAAAAAAAAAAAAAAATGCCGGGCGTGGTGGCGCACACCTTTAATCCTAGCACTTGGGAGGCAGAGGCAGGCAGATCTTTGTGAGTTCAAGGCCAGCCTGGTCTACAGAGTGAGTTCCAGGACAGCTGGGGCTGCAGGGAGACCCTGTCTCAAAAAGACAAAAAAGAAAAAGATCAAAGGAATGTGGAAAAAATCAAATAAATGTTTTAATCCATAGGAAAAAAAATAAGTTCCCTTAGTCATAGTGGTTTTATCACTGCAACAGGAAAAGTGACTAACACAGACACCAACAATATAATCTCAGAGAAAGGAATTAGGAGAAATATCACACTCATAATAGCTCCAAAAACATGAAGTACCTAGGAGTATATCTAACCAAAGAAGAAAAAAATCCACTACAATGAAAGCTTAAATACATTGGAAAAGGAAATCAAAGAAGATACTTGACAATGGGAAGACTGTGCTCCTGGACTGGCATATTTAGTGTTAAAATGGCTATCCTATCATGATTAATCCACAGATGTGATGCAATACCTATCAATATTCTGATGTCATATTTCACAGAACTATGAAAAAACAATTCAAGAATTCATATGGAACCACAGAAGCAATTGTAAGGAGATGTCCTCAAATTATGCCACAAAACTACAGTGATCAAAACAGCCTGGTCTTGGCAGAAGAGCTGACAGGGAGATGAAGGGAATGAAACAGAGGACCCAAAACAAACCTCCAAAGCTCTGCCCACCAAATTTTTGACAAAGAAGGCAAAACTACATTGGAAAATGATAGCCTATTTAAGAAATAGTGCTGGTAAACCCGGATATCCACTTACAGAATTATGAAATTAGAGTCATATGTTTCACCTGGTACAAAAATCAATTCAAAATGGATCAAGGATCTTAATTTAAAACTCAGAATACTGAAATTTCTATATGGAAATGTAGAACATATTCTTCAAGACATTGAGGTAGACTACAACTTTCTGAACAGAGCTTCAGTTAACAGAGGAAGTAGCCCAAAGTATCAACAAACCATAGGAAATTAAGAATTTCTGTACTGCAAAGGAAATTACAGCAGATCACAGAGACAGCCCACAGAATAGGAGAAAAATATTATTTATCAGCTATACTTTAGAATTTACAAAGAACTGCAGAAATTAAATACCAAGAGAATAAAACTTCCAATCAAGAAATGGGTTATTGAATCGAATAGACAGTTTTCAAATAAAAGAAAGACAAACAGCCCATAACTATTTTAAAAGGTGTTCAACATCCCAAGTCACTAGGGAAATGCAAGTTAAAACCACCCCACCCATTCAGAATGGCTATTATCAAGAAATCCTGCAACAAATGTTGTGGAGCACATGGAGAAAGAGGGACCCTTAATTCAATGTTCGTGGAAGTGAAAATTAGTACAACAATCATGGAAATCAGGTTGGAGGTTTCTAAAAAATTAAAAATAGAACTACCAGATGATGCAGATATTTCATTCTTGGGCACATACCCAGCGATCTCCATACCCTACCACAGAGATATTTGCACATCGATGTTTATTACTTCTGTATTTATTATAGCAAGGAAATGTTCATCAGTAGATGAATGAATAATGAAAATCTGGTACATATATAAAATGGAATATTATTTAGCTCTGAAGAGAAATAAAATCAAGAAATTTGTAGGAATTTTGTAGGATACTTAGAATAAATAATATTAAGTGAGATCATTCAATCTCAGAAAGAACTGCATATTCTAGCTCATATGTGGATACTAGCCTATTACGTATACATGTATATATGTAAACAAATGTAAGTGTGGGTATGTGATAACATTTAGAAAAGATGGGTAAAGCTAGACGATGAAGAAGGACAGAATTCAGGTAAAGGAAACGAGTTGTGAACGAAGATATAAAGCTAATTTTCTACTTTTAACTTTGTTATGGCTTCTAATTTTCTGTGGTAGATAAGTGCATAAAATGTAATTGCTGGTGAAAGTATTAAAACCCTAAGTGAAGCTTCATGATATCAAAATGGCTATTTGGACTGCAAAAGTTCATTGAGATGTGTAGTTTGGGACTGGACGAGTGGATCTTTGACTGGACAAGTTAATCTTGTTGTGTGATTTTTTTTTCTATTTCTGAGTTCATTAAAATTAAGTGATTAATCCCAGCACTCAGGAGGCAGAGGCAGCTGGATCTCTGAGAGTTCAAGGCCAGCCTGGTCTACATAGTGAATTCCAGGCCACCTGGGGCTACAGGGAGACCCTGTCTCAAAAAGACCAAAAAAAAAATTGAGTGATTTTACATTAAAATTTTAAAATAAAATAATATGTAATCCTTAAAATCAAAACAGAAAGACATTTAAATGTGTAGCTAGTTGGTGATTTTACCATGTACAAAGGTATTTCAAATGATTTTCAAACAAAGTACATCTTTTGTGGTATATGCCCCAAGTTCTAAAAAAACTTGGAAAATAATTTCTAACATTGTACACTGAGAAAATGTAGATTAAACAACTAATTGTTAGTCAGAACTTTGTGTTCACATTAGGGTATCTTAATTACCTGCCACAGTTAAAGGGCCCAGAAAGCATTGTGGAATGGCAGGTCTGGGGCAGGAGTTGATCAAGATGAATGTGAGCATCTTACCCCAGCAGAAAGCAAAGATGATGTTGGGAAAGATCCAGAACCATCCGCTACCTAAAGCAGGAACAATTCGAGGTGTAAAGAAAGGAACAAAGGCAATGGAGTGAAGCATTAAGGAGGCTGAAATCCATGATTTCCAACGACAGCCAGGGAAGCACCTCCTGATCCTCTGCAGAAGCATCTGGTCAGCCTCTCTTGATGATATCTGCCTCAGGGGCACCAAAGAGTTGGTCAGGGAAGGTCTAGATGACCAGCTGTGGATAAGGAGTGACTTTGGAGCCCCTAAGGAAATAATGAACAGGCCAGGGCCATCTGTGCCTAGGACAGTGAAAAGGAAGACAGGTGTGATGTGTATTCTGACAGAAGCTCACCACCACCAAATGATGCTGCCCTGGTCTTTCCTGTTTCTGTGATAAGACACCCTGACAAAAGCAACTTAAGGGAGAAAGGGTTTATTTCAGCGCACAGTTCAAGACTACAGTCCATCATAATGGGATAGTTGCAGCAGCAGGCACTGGAGAGAACTGATCACCTGACATCAGTAGCCAAGAAGTGAAAAGTAACAAATGCCTGGATTTAGTTCCGTTCCTCCACTATACAGCCCAGGACGCCAGCCAGGAGATTGTGCCGCCCACGTGAGGTCTTCTCACCTCAATGAAATCAATCAAGATACCCTGTCCCCCACAGAAAAGCCCAGAGATCTAGCGAATCTAAACAGTCCCTTGTTGGGACTCCCTTACCAGGGGATTTAGATCATGTCAAGTTGACAAAATTAATATCATAAACCCGAAAATATGCAAATCTGGCCATGTGTCTAAACGTAGATGCCAATGTACAAGACACACTGGGAAAGAACATGTCACATCACACTGTTCAGCTTTTTTGCCAGAGGGCTCTCTTTCTCCTCCCCGCCTCCGCCCTCCCTCTCCCCTCCCCCTCCTCTCCTCTCCTCGCCCTCCCCTCCCTCTTCCCTTCCCTCCCCTCCTCCCTCCCCTCCCCTCCCCTCCCTTTCCCTCCCTTTCATTCCCCTCCCCTCCCCTCCCCTCTCCACTCTTCTCCCTTTCTCTCTTCCTCCCTCCCTCTTTCCCTTCCCTCCCTCCCTTCCTTCCTTCCTTCCTTCCTTCCTTCCTTCCTTCTCTTCCTTCCTTCTTTTCTTTCTTTCTTTCTTTCTTTCTTTCTTTCTTTCTTTCTCTCTTTTTCTTTCTCTTTCTTTCTCTTTCTCTCTCTTCCTCTTCCTCTTCCTCTTCCTCTTCCTCTTCCTCTTTCTCTTTCTCTTTCTCTTTCTCTCTTTCTCTTTCTCTTTCTCTTTCTCTTTCTCTGTTGTGTTGAGGCTGGGTGCCTCTTCCTTGCATATGCTAGGCAACAGCTCTTTACTACTGACCTACATTCCTGGCTGAGATCTAGCTTTTTTAACAAATGAATTATAAGAAGGAGGGAAAAAAAAGCAAGATTAAAGGAGGGACTTAAAGGTAAAAATTTCAAAAGCATAGAAAACACATATTATGTTTGGATTGCTGTTTTTACAAAGGGTCAAAATGTATGGGAGGGACAACAAAGGAAGTTTGGGGATCAACTTAATATTTGTTGATATGAAGAACTTAGTGTTACCTAAGTCCCACACTTGGGAGGTAGAGGCAGGAGGATTAGGAGTTCAAAGTCATCTTTGGCTACATAGTAAGTTTGGCATCAGTCTCTGCTACATGAGATCCTGTCACAAACAAATAAACAAACAAAAAGAAGAGATTAGTGTTAATTTAGGTATGATGGTGGCGTTGTGGCTACATTTCAGATGGGATGGTGTGATGTCTGGGACTTGCTTCCAAAAAAAATGTTTAATGATGGAATGGGTGCAGTAGAGATGAACCCACCAGTGTTGAACTCAGGTTCTTGTCCTGCACAATGGTCACAGAGGGAGCCTCTGTAGTATCCTATTAACTTTTGCATAGGTTTAGGATTTTTCCTTGTTAAAAGAAGAGCAATCCCCCCTCCCCAAAAAAAACGAGGGAGGAAAAGAAGAGAACAGAAAGAAAAAAAAAAAGATTCAACCAAAATCCCTTGGGAGCCTCACCAATCACCTTAGTTGCATTTTCCCAGGGTTCTGCCAACAGCTTGTGGTGATGCTCTTGTTTCCTGTGTGATCCTGGCCTCCTTGGGCTGAGAAGAAGCTCCTTGAAGGGGAACATGGATGGTCATTCCCAAGAGGGGAACATGGATGGTCACTCCCAAGATGTAGGAGAAATGCAGGCAGAGTCTGTTTCGAAAAGAAACTTTTATATCCTCTGCAAAGACGCAACACTTCCCTTCACAAAGATATCTTTTTTTTTTTTAAATGTATGTGAATGTACTGTCTGCATGTAGGTTTGTGCACCCGCGTCGTGCAATGCCGCAGAGGTCAGAGGAGGGCGTCGGATTCCCCCTGGAACTGGAGTTAAAAGACAGTTCTCAGAGGATCGAACCCGGGTCCTCTGCAAGAGCAGTCAGTGCTCTTAACTGCTAGACTATCTCTCCAGCCCCTCACAAAGATATCCTTGATCAGGACTGTAGACTGCATGCAGTTCATGGAGAGTGGTCCAGGCATCCTTGGGGCCTCTGGAACTCTTTCAAGCATCTGTATGGTCATAAATACATTCCTAGGGGCTGAAGAGATGGCCTAGCGGTTAAGAGCACTGACTGCTCTTGCAGAGGACCCGGGTTCGATCCCCAGCACCCACATGGCAGCTAAGAACTGTCTGTAACTCCAATTCCAGGAGAACTCCAGTTCCAGGGGAATCCGACACCCTCTTCTGACCTCTCTGCAGCATTGCACGACACGGGTGCACAAACCTACATGCAGACTGTACATTCATACACATACAAAAATAAATAAAATTAAAAAAGTTAAAAAAATAAAAAAAATAAATACATTCCTAATAATGCTCTTATTATGTTTTTGCTTTTTCTCCCCTTCCTCCTATCAGTGACAGAGGGGATTTGTTGAAATTCCAGAAGTCTGGATAATTTTATTGCTAATAGTAAATAGAATGTGTGTTTGTGTTATGGGGTGTGTGTGCCCACATGCGTGTGTGTGTGTGTGTGTGTGTGTGTGTGTTTCTATGTGTGTGTGTTCCTATATTTCTTTTCTTTCAGTTTAGATTCTAATACATTAACTTTTACTCAATACAACCCATATAAACAAAAGCTCTTTGGAGTTCACAATTGTTAGTGGAACTTGAGACCAAAAGTTGAGTGGCATTGTAGGACACATTTTGTTTTCATAGTAATGTCACTGATTACTGTATACTCACAGAAATTCCATTCTGATCTTTATAGATTAAGAAATCCAGCTTCCTTAGAATGATACACATCAACAACTAAAAAGGTGATGTTATTTGCTTCGTGGCATCCATGTAACTCCCTGCCCAAGATTTCAAGGACATAGGGCCAGTTCCTTGTCAAAGAACAAAGAGAAACAGTTGGATTTTTCTTTCTTTCCAGTGACCTTTACCAGATGGGCCTTTTCTTCTTCTTCTTTTTTTTCATAATTAACTGCTGCTTTTTATTTTGTTTTCTTCTGTAATAGGCTTATCCTGGTTAAAGGCACCCTGACATTTTCTAGGTGGGCCAAAAGTGCCAGGCAAATTTCCTTTCTTTTTTTTTCACATAAATTTATTTTTTTTAACAAATATGGACCTGTGTCCCCCCCATTCCCCCACCCCCTCAGAGCCAAACATGCTTTTCATCTCTTTCTTAGTCTTTCTCAATATTCTCCATGAGGAAGTTGACTGTTTTGAGCACAAGTTCACTGTTTCAGTCAGTTCTTCGATGCAGTCCTTTCTGTTGTTGCTGTTTCCAATATGCATCACTCCCAACTGCTTTGGACAAAAGCTCAGGGGGCCATACACAAGAAATACTTACAACTGGGTAATTGTCACTAGCATCCACAGATAAGGGATACCATTCATCATTTGTTTTTTTGGGACTATGTTACTTCACTCAGCATGATGTCCTCTAGCTCCAGCCATTTTCCTGCAAGGCTCATGATGTTGTCTTTCTTTACTGCTGCATAGAACTCCATAGTGAAAAAAAGAAAAAAGAACTCCATTGTGTAGATGTACCACATTTTCTCTATCCGCTCATCAGTTGAGGGGCATTTGGGTTGGTTCCAGCTCCTTGCTATTGTGAAGAGAGCTGAAATACACATGGCTGTGCATTTATCTCTGCGGTGGGGTGAGTCTTGAGGGTACATGCTCAGGAGTGGTATGGCTGGGTCAGGTGGCAAGTTCATTCCAAGTCTTCCAAGGGTTCTCCACACTGCTTTCCATAGTGGCTGTACAAGTTTACATTCCCACCAGCAGTGGATGAGTGTTCTCCTTTCCCCACAACCTCTCCAGCACTTGGTATCATTTGTTTTCTTGATCCTAGCCAGTCTTATTGGAGTAAGATGATATCTTAAAGTGGTTTTCATTTGCATTTCCTTAATGATTAGTGATGTTGAGCAGTTCTTGAGGTGTTTCTCAGACATCTCTAATTCCTCGCTTGTGAAGTCTCTGTTCAGTTCTTTGCTCCATCTATTGAGCGGGTCGTTTGTTTTCTTTTTTCTTTGTTTTTTGAGTAGTTTATATATTCTGGAAATCAATGCTTTGTCAGATGTATCTGCAGTGAAGGTTTCCTCCCACTCTGTGGGATTTCTCTTCACTTCCTTGATTGTTTCTTTTGATGTACAGAAGCTTTTGAGTTTAATGAGGTCCCATTTGTCAATTGTCGACCTTAATTCTTGTGCAGCTGCTGTCTGATTTAGGAAGTCTTTTCCTACGCCTATGTCTTGTAGTCTGCTGCCAACTTTTTCTTCTATCACCTTCAGAGTTTGGGGTTTCACGTTGAGGTCTTTAATCCATCTGGAGTTGACTTTTGTACAGGGTGAGAGGTAGGGGTTTAATTTCATTCTTCTACAAGTGGTGATCCAGTTTTGCCAACACCACTTGCTGAAGATGCTGTCTTTTCTCCATTGTGGTTTCTTGGCCCCCTTGTCAAATATGAGATGGCTGAAATTGTATGTGCTCAGA